>JAHXMU010000009.1:2645436-2657593 GCA_019455685.1 Philornis downsi
GTCGTTGTGATCTGGAGGCGCCCTTTACGAAAAAGTCGCCCGTAAAAAATCTTTTAAACCATTTCTGCCAAGTTCTTTTATTTAGTCCAATTTCTTTATAAACAAACTTTGTTTTTCGGCTGGCTTCAGCAACCGTTTTTCCATTTTCGAAAATGAAAACAAAAATGCTCTTTTTCGCTCATTTTTTCCACTTAAAAATTTTTTTTTAAACGACATAACCACTCACGACCAGAACGAGAACACAAGTAAACAATAGTAAACAGTTTAGAGAAAGGGTGCGAGGAAATTATGATAGCGTTTGAAAGAACTTTGCGTCATGAGAAGTAACGTATGGTGAACTAACGAATTAACCGAACGAATTTTCCGAACAACCCAATAAATAATAACTCAGTCCTCTTTTTCAAGCCTTTTCTACTGAAATACATTATTAAGATTTTTCTATAAAAGCATCTACAATATGAGCTATGTATTCTATATCAAAATTCCATTTTTCAGAAACGAAATATCCTTGAATAGTGCAAGTTTTTCAAATTGAAGCAATATCATCTTATGCAAAAACTGTGACCCATTTTACAGTGGATAACATATCGGCTAATCGGCAATTTATGTCAAAATTCCATTTTTCGAGAAGGAAACATCATTGCATAATGCAAGTTCTTCCAAATGTATCAATATCATATTTTCCAACGCTATGACGCATTGTACAGTGGGCGATATATCGGCTAATCTGTAAATAAGTTGGCCCTACAAAATGCCGACTTAGCTCATTTTTCTGTGAAATTATTGTAGTGTTTAATACATCTTAGTACGCACGCTTACGATTAGCCACCATATAAACAAAAAACAAAACTTATGCGCAAAAGTCATCTGCAAGTTATGCACAAAAGTCAAAAGTCAAGTACAGAGATTGCTTTTTTTTTAATTTTTTCTACTGACCCAGTTTTGTCCACTTGTGACACCGCGATACTGGACGATAAGCCAGTTCATCGCCTGGTATATGGTCGTATCAAAAACCTTCCCTTCTCATGCGTGATAGGTCGAACTGTCCCGTTTTTACAGTAATAATTCTTACTTTTGTTATCTTCCAACAACTGTATTGAAATGACCCTTTCCCTCCGCAGCCGATTGTATGTTACTTTTAAATAATGAACAAATTGCAAAGACTGTAAAAAATGTATAATAAATTTTTCTAAAAGTTAAAATATTCCTTATATGGGTAGTTTTTCCTTACTGAGCCGTGACTATGACTCCTATGATTATTTATCAACTTCCGACGGGTATGTTTAAGTTGACACAGAATTTTACATTTTGTACTTTGTAAATACTTTTTTGGAATTCAGATGATTAAATTGTTACAAACATATTGGCATACTTAATATAGACATCATACTATAGTGAAGAGTATATGAAACTTCATGAAACTTCTAATTGCTTAAGAATCGCAGACCACAGAAGCAGTAATCTTCAATTAGAAATTTGAGAGAATTATGAGAAATATAAATAAAACATTTTATATCCTCCATCATAGAGTGATATACAAAGTTTGTCATTTCGTTTGAAACAACTAAAACTATTCGTCTGAGGCCATTATTGTTGCCCTGCTGTAGCGGTTATAGTTGCTGTTCTTAAAGGATATATGCATATTTTTGAGTCAATTTTTAAACATGTTTGTTCGTCAGTTCCTTGTCTGTTGCCAAAGCTTGGAGGTAGAAATTTTGCATTAAACTCTCTCGTAGTTACAAACAGTTAGTGAATTTTGAAATTGTAAATTTTTAATTTAAGCAAAATCGGCCCAGAAGGACAATTTTCCATTAAACGAACTGAAACAATCTTAGTAAACATAGGTCTTTTCAGCAATTTCTTCTACAATTGTACGATTTTTTATTAATTACAAACAGTAATTGGTGGTAATTTATAACGACCTAAAAGATATTTTTAAGAAGTACTGGATAAAGTAAGCCCACTTAGTCTACTATAGGTATATTACGGACCGCAAGTGTCACATGTGGGAAAATTGCAAGAACAGTAGGAAAAATTTGCTCACACAAAGACTAAATTTAATTTTTTGAAAATCACCATTTGCCAGTATTTTTGTAATATTTTTCGCAATTATGCGTTTATTAAAAGCAAAAAAAAACAGTGGTAATTGAACAGTACAGGAATAAGCCAATCAAATGTATATACAACTACAAGGGGCCGGCCAATTGTGGGTGTGATTATTGAAAAACAATAAAACAAAGAGATTATGTATCAGAACATATCATTTTTGACTTTATCACATATTCCTCTCAATTACTCCTATCAGACGATAAGTCGATATCCATGATATCAATGACCATGGCATTCAGCAAAATTGGTCCCGTAAGACAAAACTTACCCACAAAGGCATTAAGTCTACTTCTACCAAGATGTTGGTTTGCGACAATTTCCTACAATTGTTGCTAATAATTCGTTAATTGACAACAAAAATTTAAACAGACGCAAAACTAAACAGGAGCCATTAGTTCAGCGGACCCAAGCTTACATATTTGCCACCGTGGGTCGCGATCCATAGTGGCGTGTACACGACTCTTTTTATTTTTTTCAGTGGAAGATCATAATTGTCATTATTATTCAGTAACCACACTCACCACCAGGCCAATATATGTAAATGAATTGGACAGGGGCCTTCTCAAATTTACCAGATACAAATCCACTTTGCTAGCTATTGCTATTGCTATTCTGAATATGATACATCGACTCTTTTTATTTTTTCAGTGAAAGATCATATTTCTTGGCATTATTTAGTAACCACACCCATCACCAGGCCAATATATGTAAATAAATTGAACAGTTTCTTTCCTAAGTTTACCAGATGCAAATCCAAATTGTTTCTAATCAAAAAATAAATGGTAAGGATATTAGAAAAATTCCGAAAAAGACAACTTTTCAAATATTGGATCTAATCCTTGTATGCTCAACTTTTACCCACTGCACCAACTTATCGTAATTTTAGCGCCTAAGCTAATATAACATCATGGCCGGACCTGAATAGTCCTTTCCTTTATACATCAATTATCACCACATACACATTGAAAATAACAGTACTTCAATATTGGATTCAATCCTTATATGTGTGAGTTTTTTTATAATAGACCAATAATAGTCACCTGTTCTTCAAAATATAGAGGGATTCATGCCGACTCATCGCCAGAAAAGCAGACATGTCAGAAACTCTGTTTTATCGCCTTAACATTGTTTTCTAGTCAAAATGAGTATTTGTAGTATTTTTCAGAAATCATTTTTGCAATTAAAGCGATTTCTTAAAAAATTATATAAGTAAATGTAGCTCTTTTTGGTATCTATACAACGTTAACGTACGAGTATATTGATTTTATTTACTAAAGAAATGGGAATATTGGGAAAAATTCTGAAAAATATTGATTTCTCTTCAGGTGCGTTCAGTGCATTTAAAGAAAAATATTTTTTACTACGATGTCATTTTCGACAAAATTTCAAATTTAATCTGCCTTTTAAAATAAGATATCTTTGTAGCAAATTTCCAGCTGAAACGATGCAGTCTCTACAGTGCATTCAATAGACACGCTGACAGAAGGACGGATATGTTTGGAACAATATAGATTTTTAATGCAATCAATATAAATATACTTCATGGAGTCAGAGATGAATATTTCTAATTGTTACAAACGAAATGACAAAATAATTGTACTCCCCCTTTATGGTAGTGGTTATAAAAATTTACTTTTACTTAATTTGGAAGCAATTAAGGAATTAGTAAAATGAATTAACACCATTGCAAATTTGAGTTTCCCCCCTAAATTACAACCAATTGTGGTACATATTATATTCGCTAAAGAAATTGAAAAAATATATATAATAAAAGCGAGTTTTGTACTTTAATATTTAACACGGAAACGTCAGAAAACCATTTGCACACTCTAACCTCCGAGCTACGCACCGTTCAAACATGTCAAGACTAGTAACCTAATTAATGTGTTTGGTTAATTTTTCCGTCTCCTTAAAGTATGCCATATATTTTGTAATAGAATAATAAGCATATTTACTAAAATGCAATATATAATTTTCCATTAAAACATTTAGATGACGAAAATAAAAAAATGCTTTTCAAATACGGCTAATATTTAGAAAAAAAAATTAAGCTTAAAAGCAAAATACGACGTTAATTGTTCAAGATGGGAAGGAATCAGTTCATACAGTTTTCGATGCCACTTATTTGAATGTGAGCATAGTCATTCAAAAATATTATACTAAAAAAAATTTAGTAAATATTTCATTGGAAAAATTTAACTAAATCAATACCCACTCTAATTTCTTTGAACAGCTACCGCTTAAATTACAAGTAAAATTTTCTGCACAATAATCGTAGAAAGGGACTTCTAACAATAGAGACAAAGTTGTATTCAGTAGTTTTATTCAGCAGTTTTATCTGGAAAATCATTTAATAGTTTTCAATCTTCATATACTTAAAACATTTTTTTCTACATGATATATTTGCAAAAGTATTTTGATTTATCGGCTGATGTAGTACGCGATTTTATTACATAGAATTTAATTACAGCCATGCTGAATTAAGCGATAATTTGTATGTAGAAAAAGTGATTTTTGCTCAAAAAACATCGGGTTATCCCAATACTTTTTGCCTATAGACCATTTGAATCTATATCGAAGTGCTGCTTTTTCTGTAATAAATTTTCTTTCAAAGCCTATTATTCGCCTTTCATGCTTCCCCTTAATCTTTTTCTCTGAGGTATGTGATAAATTCTATATTTCTGCCGGCGCTTTATGGTTTCTCTTTTGCCATAACGTTCATGCCATCTCTATTACAGTTCAACACAACAACAATGCCGGCATTTTTTCACATGAAAAAAAGGGTCCGTCCCACTTTTTAAACTCAGAGAGAGATAGGAATAGACAATTAACAAAATTCTAACTATGTATGTGTGTGTGACTTATTTACCTCTCTTTGTTTCTCTCAACGAAACAGCTGATAAAAGAAAATAAAACAGCTGATTGAGAACTAACTAGTTGTCCAGTTTCTTATGCGCTCACTTATTCTCTCCATATTGTCCTTTGTTTTATCTTCAATTTCTGGTGTACTTTTTCGCTCTCACTCTGTTTGCCTCTCTTTTTTCCATCACTAACAGTGATAACTTTGCAAGTCATCATTGAATAGAGACTGTTGGATAACAACAACAAAACAACCGTGACCATCTGATTTTTGTTGTAGCTATCGATTTTTTCCTATGTATACATTCTCTACTTCTTCTTTGTCGTTTTTGTTGTGCTGTTATGAAAACAGCTGTTCTTCGTATGCCTTTTTGTGCGACAAACACATAGAAACACCTGCTAACTAAATATGAAGAAAAAAGACATTTTCCGGTAGTGTGAGCGTAAGAGTAGGCAATGTTTTTGGTGCCTTTCATGATGGAGTTTGGGCGAAAAGCCGCATCACGACGTGAACGCCTCTCGCCAACGGTGATGACGACAACGCCGCCGAGCGAGTTATAGGTTAGGAGTGTTTTTGGAGTAAAAATTTTCTGTTCATTTCTGTACACGCGAAATGAAATGGATGAAAGTCAGGAGAAATTCATAACAAGAAAAGATAAAATAAAGACATAAAGAAAATTTGTACAATAAAATGAAATGCTTGTGAGTGAAACGAACAATGAAACAAAATATGGGTTGAAAATGTCAGAAGAAAGGCAACAACGAAATTCGATTTTTCACAAATTTTTGATTAAATTTGTACAGAAGTTTCATTAGGACCGGCATTTGCAAGAAAGAATTAGAAAATTGTTGGGTTTCTTTGGATAGGTAAGAAATATTTTACTTCACAAGCAAGAATACAATTTTTTGATATATATTACAGGAACATTTAATGCACCGACAGAAAAGATGGTTAATTGATATATAAATTGAGCTGATGGCAAGGCAAGCAAAAAGATATCATGAATGCTTTCTTTAAGGACCACATAAAGCTATGATATTTTATGGAATTATAGATCTGTATGACGAGTAATGTAGTAACAATTTCTTCTCTAAGAAAGTAAAGTATTGTCTACGTAACACTTTCCCTCATGCTGATGGCTGCTGCTCGCTTGAGAGGACTATAGTAAGGTTTCCCAGTCATAGAGCAATTAAGGTTACGTCCTCAAAATGCTCAATCCACACTGATCGCTGCTTAATGCCTGAAAAAGCAGCAGTAATGATAAAACTTACATTAACGACGTGCTCAAGTAAATATATCATCAGCTACTGCAAAATTTGCACAGATAAGAAAATCAGTCAAGGCTTTGTAATTCAAAAAAGATGTTTCATTTCAAATATCTTTTCTATAATCATATCTACCAATATTTACAACGCGAATGTTTTGTCAGTAGTTAATTTTGTAGCTTTAAACCACATTAAAGGCACGCTTTTCTAAAATCAGCACAAAATATGTTCAAACTTCAATCATTCATGCTTTTTGCCCCAATCTTAACTGCTCTGCTAGTAGGCTATGGTCACTGGAAGCTTCATTTCTTTAAAGCCGGATATTTGTTGTACCGCTCGGAATTAGTAATACGTAAAAGTATTCTACTTCAAATTTGCTGCACACTGCCTATCCTTGAGTAGATTTCTCCTATAGCCCTCATCGAACAACAACCATAATCTTTACTTTTTACCTTCTGTTAAAATTTTTGGTCTTCACTTCTATCCCTGTAACTTTTTACGTCCTTTCTTTTGCAAAAACCTTTCGGTTTTCTTTTTACATCGTTTTCTCACAGCGTTCATTACAATTGGCTGCAGCATAGCCATGTAAGCATCATTCCATCCCCCAAACACAATGAGAATTAGTTTAAGCGGTATTCTTCACACTCAAGTACGAGTTTTGTGGCAGTTGTGGCAGGTGGTTTTGCGGTAGTTGCCATCGAATGCGTAATATTCTTGAAGAAGTTCATTTTGCAAAAAAATATACGAGTAAATTGCAAAGAAAGTTAGCTAATTTAGCAAAAAGGGATTTTATATAGAAAAAAACATGTTTTGTGCCAAAAATATTATAGTTTTCGTAAGAAATAAAATAATTTTATTGGAAGAAATACGTTTTTTAATATAATGTGTATATTTTTAACAAACCGAACCTCTAGTAACAAGTAATATATTTTGTACAAAAATAGATTTTGTACCGAAATAATAGTTCCTGTACTAGCTGGCACATTTTCATAATACCTTCACTATTGAATTTTGTTCCTAAAAAGAGTTTTCGCACTAAAAAAATATATTTTTCAATAACAGTCATATTTTGTAAGAAAAAATTGCCGGAACTAACCAGAAATTATCTAAACGAAAAACTATGATATGAGCGAAATATTTTTGTCTTTTTACATACAATTATTTTCTTATACACTAAGAAGTTCATTTTGTATTAAATAGTATTTTTTGCATTATAAACTACTGCTTGTAGAAAAAAGTACATTTTGCACTAACAAGTGCGTATTTTTAGGGAAAAGTACCGGAAATAACCAAAGATATTTTTTATCGGAAAAAGTGAGCGGAACTGCTGCTTTGCCAATTACAACAATTTTATGATATTTATTAAAGAGTTCATCTTGTATCAAATTACAACTTTTGGGCCTCAAATTACTTTCCGTGGAAGAAATTTTTTTAACAAATTTTGTTAACTTTTAACAAAAAACACATTTTGCTACGTAAAGAATGGAAATTAAATGGAAATATTTTTAGTGCGAAAAATTACTTAGCAATAAAGGGTACGAATTGTACTGAAATACGCTTTGGGCAAAAAATTCAATATGCACCAAAAAGGTGCAATTTGTACAAGAAAAGTTATCTTACAACAAAAAAAAACGTTTTAATACATTTATATTATTTATCATTATTATTATTTATCATTATACACTCTCTAATAAATGGTATTACAATAAAGTTGTTCGCCTTTTGTCTTAGCGAAAATTAGAGTTTTCATTAAAAAGTTCATTTCACACATAAAACTATATTTTCCACCGAAAAAATACATTTTGACGCAAAAAAATAAGCACCCCAAATATATAATTTGTGAAAAGAAATACCTTCAAAGGGGAAGTTTTTCCTCTTACTCATATAAAAGTACCAAAGGTGAAACGCACCTTTGAAAAAAAATCTATATGTTGTGCGTAAAAGTAAATTTTACACCAAAATGATACATTTTGTAGCAAAAAATATTCGGCAGTAGAAGATAATATACTTTTGTACCAAAAAGGCTTCTTTCCACTCACATTGCTTCCGTTCATTCTTTCCATATGTTTAAACCATTTCCACAAATTATCATTTTATGGCCCAGAAGTTCCTTTTTCGATACAGTTCTCTTCTATAAACGGTTTATTTTTTGCAGCTAAAATTGTAGCACGTGGCAATAACACGTTTTTTTTATAAACCAACGCTTTATATTAAAAATACATTTTGCATAGAAAAGCACATTTTTCACCATAAAAGTACATTATTAATCAAACAGATATGTTATGCGAAAATTTTATTTTGCGAGAAGTACTTTTTGAACGAAACCTTTTTCGCTTCCGTATACAGAGATATCAAAGGTAAAACGTGCCTTTGGAATAGAGGTTATCTTTTGTACTTTATGCACCAAAGAGATGCCTTTAACAAAACAGTATATTTTGCAGCAAAAAATATAGATAAAGAGCGGAAATATATTTTTATGCGAAAAAGGGTTTCCTTTCTTTCCTTGCTTCCGCTTAACCTTTTACCGTTCGCTTAAATCATTCCATTTTTTTTAATTCATTATTCGCCCCAGTAATTCGTATGCCGATCAAAATGCTCTTCGGAAAACAATTTTTTTCTGCAGATTTAAACTGGAGCAAAACTTACGTTTTCGACTACAATGGGTTAGTTTAATTAAGAGTTTACTTACCTTAATTTAAAGCAGATTTTCTGGCTATATAATATTTAAGGACTCATTTACTGTATCGATTTTTTTTGTTTTTGTTGGTTGGTTTCGGCTTATAATAAATCGCAAAAATGTCTTACAATGGATGGAGAAGAAAAAGCGTTGGTTTTGTTTTTTTGGTTTTTCACACGTTTTAGTGAGTGTTTTTCATTTGGCTCTGCTGATTTGGTTTTGTTGGTTTTTCTTTGTCGTTTTACGTATATATACTAGTATAAGCGTTTATTTATTAGGCAATTTATTAAATATTTATGTATTTTTTAACGATTATTTATCACTTAAGCACTAAACACAAAATGGACTTTGGGTTTTTCTTATTCAAATTTTGAGAAAATATTTTTCTTAAATATTCTTTGAGAATATTAGCGACAATTTGAAGTTAATTTTATGCAAGATTTTTTTTGGAAAACTCTTTTCTGATACGCAATGACCTTTCTTCAGGGGTTATATGTTGGTTGTTTCTGTTTTTTCACTGCTTGAAAAATATTGATTTATTGAGTTTTGTGTGTGTGTGAGTGTGTTTTTCAATTCTGGGGAGTTTCCTTTCGAGTTTAAAGAACACACGTAGAACGTAATGAAACCGAAATAAACTTTAGACGGATATTGATTTTTTCATATGAAGAATGGAGTCCTTTAAAGAACTCTATATGGAGATTTTGTTCGCTATTCTTTCTTGCCACTTCTTCCTCTGCGTTCTTGTGGAGGTTCTTTGCCTTTTTTTCTTCGCTTTGCAGGCCAATTTTCTTTTCGCTTGGACCAAATCGCCTTGGAAATCACTTGAAATTGTGAAATTTCACAAGATTTTCAACATTTTTTCAACGCTTTGGGGGTTTTGTTCTTCTTTTCTGCCCTCTCCACTCTGATTTATTGGCTTTTATGCTTTAACCGGCTTTATATTGATTGCAATTGTTGGCTTGACGTGGTTTTTGTTAGTTTATTTTTGGGATCTGCCTTTTTAAGCTCACAGTTCGCTTAATACTGAACGGGTCGCCATAGCTTTTGGCAGTTTTACTACCAGGTCGAAGCTTTTTTTCATGCCAACTTTGCCGCCCTCTCTTTGACGTTCCCTTTTGCTGGCCACTTACTGGGCTCCTTTGGGGAGGGACGGAGGGAGAGAGGATATATTACAGCATTGTTGGTTATTATGGGTTTGTTATACATGTATCATCATTATCATCATCATCATCACCATCATAGTCGTCGCCGTCGCCTTTTGCACTTGCTTTCTTCCACTGCAGTGGCTGTTACTCAACATGTGATATCTTTTTCCATTTTTGGCTTTCTTTCTTTTTTGAACCAGTTTCATTTCTGGCGCAGGCGCTTTTATGACTGTAAGTTTTGTGAGCTATCGCCAACACTCCACTCAGCCATTTGTGGACGAACATTTGGTGCATCAGCTGTTTGATGGAGCTCAGCTGTTCTTGAGTACCACAACGATTTGAAAAATCAGCTTAGAATTTCAATTTTTTTTTTGTTAAAAAACTGATTGAAACCGTGGTAAAAATATGCAACAGATACTTAAAGAAGCAGAAAGAAAAAATCCGCTCTTTTTTTGACGAAATCATGGTAAAAGTATGCAACATATGGTTAATAGAGCAGAAAGAAAATATGGACTCTTTGTTTTATGAGTCGTGTGCGTTGCTCATAGCTCTTTTTTAAAGAGCTAATCAGCACAGGGTACGAAGATCTCTGCATCAGTGATAAAAAAGTGTGGGAAAAAATTGTTCTTAAAAGGCTTGAAGTAAAAAAGATGGGTCTTGTTTTCTTGAGTCATGTATGCGACACTATTCTAAAGAATTAACAGGCCATTTCATTAAACTTATCGATAAAAATGAGTCCCAGGAAAATTAAATTTGTACGAAAAGAGGTGATATGAATCAACACAAATTTTCAAATTTCCTAGGCCAGTGGTACAAAAAAAAGATATTTTCAAAAGATCCAAGAGAATTGATATGGGGTTTTACTTCAAGTCATATGCAAGGTCTGTACCCCTTTTTGAAGAGTATCAAATTTTTTGCTTGTCCATAAAAATTATAAACATTCACCTGAAAAGAGGAAGATATATATCAGTAAATATGGCAAACAATATAGTACCGACTAAAATACAAAGTATCAAATGCGTTTCAACGCTTCTTAATTAAATTGAAACTCACACAATAAAAATTGTGGTAATGTCTATATTGTGCTTTCAGCTAAGCATTCAGGCATCAAAAAATCAAAAGTCAAAAATCCCACAGCAATTTCAATAGCAAAATTAACTAATTTTTTAGGCGAATTTTATGTTCAAAAATTTACAAAGAAAAGAACGGAAGGAGACTTAGAATATCTTCCCAATATTTGGGGTACTGCACACAAGTGTTTTAACAACATCGTCTGATTTACTGTTAGAAAATTTGTAGATTTCTATTGGCAATCGCTAATGCTACGAAAAGTTAAACGACAATATTTACACATTATTCAGTTACATGTATTAAAATTACCAATAAATCACTTTCAATTTAATGCAGTATTTACAACAGGAGAAGTCCGATTCTATGACGAAAACTTTCTGAACAAAAAAATGTGTCAATGGATTCTCTTTTCTATAAGAAAAAATGCGAAGAAAGAACTCATTTATTAAACAAAATCAGTATGAAGATGACTTTCTACACAGAAATATATCTAAACTTATTTTCCCGCACAAAAAAATGTATATGAAGACAAGTCAATTGTATAAGGGCGCTATTTTCTAAAATAAAGGTCACCGCGAGGGATCTATACAAACATTTTTACTGACGAAACTTTTCTATACTAACGACGTCCAAAAAAAACGTTTCCTTACTAAAAGGGAAAAGTGTCTTCGAAGACATTGTTCTACACGAAAGTTATTTAATAAAAACGTCTGTACGAAAAGTGTCTATGACGAAAAAAACACCCTTCTACATTGAAAATGTCTACACATTTCTATACGAAAACCATCTATAAAAACAATCTTCTTTATGAAACCGTCTATGAAAACACTCTTCTCTACGAAAACACACTTCTTTACGAAAAGTGTCTGTAAAGACACTCTTCTTTACAAAAAATGTCTACGTAGGCATTATTCTACATGAAAAATATCTGAAGGCACTCTTCTATACGAAAAGTGTCTGAAGACGCTCTTCTATACGAAAAATGTCTGAAGAGACTCTTCTATACGAAAGGTGTCTGAAGACACTCTTC
>JAHXMU010000009.1:2700790-2721851 GCA_019455685.1 Philornis downsi
CGAAAATGTTGCCTTGGCGGCAACTTTTCTATACGAAAATGTTGCCTTGGCGGCAACTTTTCTATACGAAAATTTTGCCTTAGCAACAACTTTTTTATAGAAAAAGTTGTCTTACCATCAAGTATTGAAAACGAACAGGCTCCTTACCAGCAGCTTTTCTATATGAAACGTTTGCTTGAGCAACAACTTTTCAATACGAAAAAGACGATAGAGTAGGAGCTTTCTCATACAAAAAATGTTAAGGTGCAACAACTATTCAATTCGTAAAGGCTTCTTGAGCATCAAATGTTCTATACGAGTAGATAATTTTTCAAACTTTTTACGTGAAGATAATCCGCTGCAGCATATTGTGTAACTTTTGTAATAGCTAACCACCATTTTTTCAATAAACCCAATATTGTGCTCTCTTCCATGGCAAAATCACTGGAAGGAAGTTTTGTATACGATAAGCCTGGAGATGGTGAATGGAATTGATTTTGCAACTTAAAAATTTGTTTGTCAGATTACAAATTTACCACGCCAAGTTGTCCGCATGATTAATTTAAACCCTCTAGCTTTTTCGTATTAAATTTTGCAACACCATTTTCATTGTTTCCAACTAATATCATAAACTAGTATCACAATGAGGATGAAATGCTTTAAACTTAACAACGTCATTAACCACAACTACTCGTTTTCTATTTCCAATGAATAGTCTAATTTCACAAGTTCGCATTAAATTGTCTTCAATTATGAGGACTGTCTTCACTTGAATCCACTACAAACAATTTAGGCGAGCTAATTACAGTATTATCGCATAACAAGGCAGTCTACATTTAGGCGTTCCCATTGGCCACAACAGAAGCAAATGCATCTGTGTGTTTGCTTCTAAGTGGTAACTGATATAACAGGCATTCAGGCAATTTAAGAGATGATAAATGATGCTTACATTTAGGATGAATGCAGAAAAATATTTGGTTTGGATTTCGTTGGGAAAATATAATTCAAACGAATTTCAGAGTAAATGATTTACTGCAGTTAAGTTTTGAAATACTAAGTACAGTGATGTAATTGTGTTATAGAATTGGCGACGGTCCTATGTCTATAAGGAAAATCAGCAAAAGATAAACTAAGGAAAATTGTGATTCAGTGTTATTTTTTACGCTATAGATTAGATACATTTCGGAGTTTGTCAAATAAATTGTTAATGTAAGTTAGTATTACACAGAAAACGATACACTGACTTTCTTTAAGAAGATTTTACAAAGTTTTAACTAACTAAAAAATCGTTCTATACGGAAAACGAATTCAAATTATCTCTAAAGTGAGTTATCAGACAAATCTTCTGCATAAACATATTTCCATCGGGTTTTGTTGGCCCTGGAGTCGATTGCCTTTAATGTGCTTGACCTCTTGCAAACTTCTGTATTTGAAATATAGCCCTAGAATGCTGCTGGTTGAAAACCGTTAGCAAATATGTGAGGACTCGCGGGCATATTGAGTGGCATCTCACGGCAAACTCTCTTAGTGGTATAGACCAAAAATATTCCTCAGAACCCGCAGAGTAACTTCGCACAGAGAACTCTCCCCTATATATAGAACAAGGCAACATCAAAGGACACCCAGAATTATACAAGGTATTCCAAAGGAATCGCAAAACTTTCAGATTGATCTCTCATCGCATAAGGATGTCTTTAAGAGGTTTGAATGTGACTTTGTATGACAAAATGTGTTCCTGGCAGAATCCGAGGATATTTCCGGCGTCGGTGGCACAGAGACTAAGAACACTGCAAATCTATAGTAATTCACAGAACTTAAGCTGTCCCTCTCAGTAACACCCACTATCTAACCTATCTCTCGAAAGTATTCACAAGAATTGTTGCTGGAACTTCGAATTCACATTGGTTACACCCTTCTCTAACTGTGCTTATATATAGTTGCCAAAAGATTTTGACAGCAATATCCCATCTTCGGTTTGTTCTTCATTATAAGCACAATATTCTAATTGCCGAGTATTCTAAATCCTTATTTCTCGGTCTTTAAAGTGTTTCCATTTGTTTATTACTGTGATACCATACAAGTTGCTAATTCTCCGAAGACTTCTCTGTATTTTCCGAAAGTAATCGCCTTCGTTACCACGATTTCGGTTTGCTTGCCTTCACTACTGGGACTTGAGTTTGTTTCAAGACAATTGCCGTCTTTGTTCCCGAACTTTGTAATATCTAATTTGTTGTGATTCCCAAAAAATCTCGGCTTTTTTGCAAGATCTATGGCCTGTTTCTCGAAATTTCTACACCTTTGTTAACCGATCTTCTATGTTTCTCAAAGAATCTCTTCATTATTTTAAGGACAATGGACTGTTTTCCGAAAATTCAACACTAGCATTCCCAAACTTTCTTTATGTTATCCGAAGTTACATCATCTTTACTACTCGCACTCCTGTCTGTTTTCCGACTTAAGGATTCCAGCTAGTATCCCGAAGGTTCCTCCTCTTTGTTGCTCGGTCTTCAGTTTGTATTTTGAAGGTCATTGATGTTATTATTAGGACTTCGATCACCTCATTGAGTGATCCCACCTTTATTACTGGGTCTTGGGTTTCTTTCACAATGGCTTCCAGCTTTGTTACTCGGGTTTCGATCTATTAGTCGAATGATCTCGGATTCGTTGCCCCGAATTCGGGCCGATTTTGAAAAAATGTAAATTTTCTTTCAAGCAAGGCTTACTCTCTTTTTCGCAGCGTCTTTGATTTGCTTTACGAGGGTTGTCGCGTTTGTTACCTGGAGATTAGCCAACGAATAATTTCGTTTTTGTTATCCCAGTGTGGTTACTAACGAATTTTGTCTTTATCGCAAGATCTCTGATCTGTTCGCCAACATTCCCACACCATTGATTTCGCAGCTTTGGCTACTCCCACTTTTGTTTGTATCTTAAATTAAGGAATACGGCTTGTGTCCCGAAGGTTACTCAGCTCATTTTGGTCCATTTACTAAGTCCCTTGCCAGGACTTTATTAATACAATAACAATGTCTAATACGATACAACCGATACAACACCCAGACTAGGATACAAAACTAAAATAATGACAAATCTGAAGTCCTGAGCTGGCCGACTGTTCAGTTCGGTTGTACATGAGGCTACCGTTTGAGATATCCTGGCAGTAACCCGAGTCTACGTTAGGTGAATTTTGCTTTTCGATGAAAAAATAAAGTTGCTTCATATCTCTTGTAATAATAGCAACAGATTTTTCTTGAAATTATTTGTTGATTAGAGAATTTCTTGTTTTTATTCATTATTATATGTTCGTCATCCAATTTCATTTCATGTGCAATGCATTTATTTCATTTAAAAATGTTTGCCTTTCAAAACAATTTTCTACTTTATGCATTTTACCCTTTCTCCTGAAATTGCCTTGCATCCCCTTTATTTTAGAATATTTCTAAAATGTCAATTACTGTTTAATTACTTTCCTAGTTTGTGTTTGTAATCTTTCATCAGATGAGAGATAAATGTTAGCCATTTGCAGGCTGTTTATACAAATGATTGCCGGCTTATGTGCTTTACATGCATAATTTAATGCTGCATAGTTTCAGGCCGGTCACAAATATGACAAGGCATTTAATGAACAAACCTAAAACTTGTGGATATTTTGGTTTCATGCAGAAAGATTTCATCAATTAATTACTGATTATCCAATCGATTACGAAAGTGTAAAACGTGCGAGGATTTCAGTTCTCGCCTTTTCTTGAAAATTTCTACCCAACCTTACCTATTAAGCTATTGACTAAATAAATCAACAACTGCTTAATTGAAATTTATTGATTCCAATGGCTAAAAGAGGCGAAAAAATAGTTTGCCACTAAAAAAAACAATTTCACCACCCACAATTTCGCCACACAAATTGATCAATTGATTTATTCACACGATAACCGCCACCATCAAAATACCACCCGCAAACGTTGTACTACAATCCACAAAAGTGAACACCAAATTTTTGTACCAACTGCCATATACTTATAAATTACAGCCGTGTTGGAGATGAGGTGATTCCGGCTTGGTGACTTGCTGAATATGGGGAGGCAACGCGCGGGCCAAAACCTGTAAGTTTCAATTGCTGCCATAGCAACTATTGAAACACTTTTGAATAATAATTTCACTCCATAGTACTTGATAACCAATAATCCACTTAGGAAGGTAATTGAAAACGAACAGAGCGTTTAAGTACCACCGACATCGGCTTTAATGTCAAAAAATAGCTGAACGCGAGTGTAGTGAAAATTCAAATGCAAATCGCTAAATCTGTATAAAAAAGAAATCACTGGCATCCTCACAGTTCTCCCAATCACGGAACATGATTTAATTTCATAGCAATCATGGTTGGACGAGTTTTTACGTTCAATGGCAAAACAATAAAAGGCAATTGCATGTCATTTTGATGCCATTTTATGGCAACCATTTTAAAATGTTGCATACACTTAGGGTTTAAGCTAATGCTGAACGACATGGTATAATAATGATGTATATTGGAAGAGAATGTTTGAGCGTTACATTTTCTAAGAAAATCGAATTAATGTTAACCCTACAAGGTTTTGTAATATTGCAAATTTTTTGTAAATTTATTGTAAAGTTCATATGTATACTCTGAATCGAGCCTTCAGTTTGCAATTCATAGGAATCAGCCTTGCGTAAAATATGTGGTATTTCAAGCGCTGTGCCCTTTTTCCTCTGAATTTGTGTTTGTCATGTTGCACACATATTTTAGGGTATCCTATTTGTAGTATTCACAGTAAACTGAGATTAGAGATTAGCATTGTGTAATATTGACTACATATTGTTATTTATTTCTGCATCTTTGCACCATATATAGAAACAAGGAAATCAGTGAATAATTATTCTACACAGTAAATATTCTCCATATATAAAAAAAGAACATACCTATACATAGAAGGAATTAACGTCACTCAGTGCACTCTATTTTAAAGAAGAAATGAAAACAGTTGATTTGACTCGACATTTACAGTACCAAATATTTTTAACCAAATAAGTTTCATAACATTTTAAGTTTTAAGAATTGAGCAGTGCCCGTCCGTCTGACTGGCTGGCTTGTCGATAGACGAGATAACTGTCGTAAGTCTTTATCAAATTTCCTAAAATTTGGCACAGCCAATCCGTATTCGGGGATCGTAAATGAGCTACATTGGTCGACCCCGACCGATTTAAGTTTTCTAATTTTCTTACTACAGCATTGTGTTGCTTTATAAGATTTAATAAAATTTCAAAAGATTGCTCGTTATCTATGGCACTTCTGATGCCTCTTATACAAATGACCCGTTCATTTCTTTCAAGCAGTTATTCGGAATTCGGTCGAATTGCCGTATGCCAGACATGCGTTTCATGAATTTATTTCTGAAAATTAAAATGGGTAGAACTTCCCTGGCCCTTCTGGTACCTAGCGTGCATAATTTAAACCATTTGACTGAACTGGCTGTAATGAGATAAAATATGAGATTAGATTAATGATTATTCATGATTGGCATTGGTTTCTAATGTTTGATAAAACTTAAGAAAGAGCGATCTCGTAACCATGCCCCTTCCAGTAGCTCTCTTATGAATAACCGATTTACACAATTTATCCAAAACTTCTTATCTTTCACAAAGTTGTACTGAATTCAACCAATTTTTCCACACATTATGAGGTTGATAAACTTAATTCTAAGAATGAAAATTGACGTCATTCCACCACTTTTCACACAAATTGACTAATTTCACAAAATTTATTATTTCCCCTAAAATTCTTAATTTGTAGACTGTTGTGAATTTATTTTTTGTTAATTATATTGCATTATAGTGTTTGCTAACAGTTTAAGGTAATGTGGGCGTGGTTATCACCAATACTGCCACATTCCGCAAAAATTACCTAATTTAACCTATATATTCCCAGCTTATATCTTACATTCAGTTACACCAAATTCAGTACATTCTAAGTACGCTTAGTTAACTTAGTCCTGCAAATGAAAATTCAAGTATACTGCATTGCCAAGGTACGTCACACACAAATTGTTCAATTTTGTAAAAATCAATGGTCCCTTTACATGTTCTGAGCCGAAATCTTCTGTAAATTATAATTCTGCTTCTTTTATTGGGTGTTTATCCAGAGTGTTTTTTGATAAGAACCGATTTGCCACGCCCTTCCTGGCGCCACTCACACTTTTACATCGATGCAAAATAACGTTAGGAGAACGTATGTATGGATCAGTTCCCTTAGCTTCAATTTATGTACTGATTTTTTTTATATAAATATTGATGTCAGAGCACTTTTCTTCATATAGAACAAAATGACGGCATGATTCATTATTGTAATTTTCTAAATATGGCACAAAGTGTCTTCAGTACGCTATTATAAAAGTGGCAGCGGAGCACTCTGTTTTCTATAAGAAGGGAATAGTGATGTCAGTGCGTATTTTTTTTTTTTTCTATATGGAATAAGTGAAGTCGATGCTGAATTTTTTTATACATAAAAATTGTATCAGCGCCAAGTATTCTTGTATAGAAAAATTGGCTTCAATACAGAATTTTCCTATTCAAAAGTGTTGCAAAACAAGTTTTTTTATGTAGCAAGAAGTGGCATCAGCACCAAGTTTTCCTGCATAGGAAATATGGCATCAGTACCTATCTTTCCTGTACATAAAAGATTTTCTACAATGTAAGTCGGTACTAACTTTTTCCATTAGGTGCGCAACTAAGTTCTAGCTTTTTTAAAATTCTACTGTATTATGAAAACATGTTTACAAATGATTCATTGGAAGTATTGTGCCATAGCTAGGAACTACTTTTTCCCATCTTTCTGGCAAAGCTCGAATTCCGTCACGGTTAAACTGTTCATCTTTTGAGGCTATTCACAAATCTAGCTATTTCTTGATGTCATCATATGAGTGAAACTGCTGGTCAGCCAGACCGTGTGCCATCGAACGGAACAAGTGATAATCGGACGACGCAATATTTGCAAAATATGCCGGATGGGGTAAAACTCCCATTTCAGCGTTTCCAGTTAGGTTTTAAAGGGCTTGGCCACGTGACGCTGAGCATTGTCATGCTGAAGAACCACTTTAATTGAAGTCGATACCGATCCCCAGCTCGTAATAAATAACACCTACCAGGTCCCACCAAATACAGAGCATGACTTTTTTTCTTTAGATTGCTGTAATGAATCCATTTTTCATCACCCGCCACAATAAGATGAAGAAAACGCTCCCTATTTTGTCGCTAAAGCAGTAGTTCACAGTTCCTTGCTTTTGAATCATTCCCAACGCATGCAATCGCTTGGAAATAGCTGGATGGGTAACTCCTAATACTGAAGCAAGCTCTCCCTACCTCTCTCTAAACACCGATCCCCATCAAGCAATGCCGTCAATTCAGTGTCTTCGAAGGTTTTTGGTCGTCCTTCACCCGAATGGTCGTCAACATCAAAATCAACGTCCTTAAAGCGATGGAACCAATCTCACCACGTTGTTTTACTGAAAGCAGCGTCTCTGTAAACATTTTAAAGCTCTTGATCAGTTACAGCCGCCATTTTCTTCGATTGAAAAAAAAATCAATACTTCCATGTCGATTATTTGGCATAAAATCACACACATCACCAAAAAAATATGACGTCAAAAGCAAATCACTATTATATCGAGGCGGTATGTTTACCATATGCCTAAGCTTAGCTCGTGACGTTTAGGTATGGCAAAATCGACTAGCAATTACTGCTGGTGTAATCTATAGGCAAACAGCGGAAACTTAGTTGCGCACCTAATATATAAAAATGTGGCGTGAGTTACGGGTGAAATGTAGCGTTACGTGTTACGTGCTTTCCGATTTTTCATTTCATTTATTTAGGTCTATGGACATATAAATCCTTACAAACTAAGAATTGGCATAACATATCTCAAGAAAATTATGCACATATATAAATTATGTTATTTTAAATATCCAAAAAGAAACAGTTTAAAGTTATTTCTAGACATACAAAACTCTAAGTTTTGAATTGGGTATTCATTTCTTGCAATTCCATTTAAGTAGTTGAACTCAATAAATCCGCGATTCAAAGCACTATGCTGGGCATAATTTGTGGAATGGCGTGTTACATTAAATATATAATGATATCTGAGTGATCTCGGCCGAATATAAAACGATATAAGCGACAATAATTCAGAACAATCAATTATACCAGCTATTATATCGAATACAAAATAAATAAAATGATAAATACGGCGATATTGCAATGGCTGTAAGCCCAGTAACCAGCATCTGGAAATATAAGAAGGCACCAGAAATCACCAAAGTTAATTGAGGAGAGAGCAAATTTCAGAAAGACCCGCTGAATTCTTTCTATGCGCGATATTTTACCTTGGCAAAGGGAACTCCAAATAATAGAGGCATATTCCTAACTAGGATCTTACAAAGGAAGTATACCTATATACTATTTCTAAGGTATGTATTTGGATCGGTGAAATCGGAACAAATTCTTCTAATATATGCCAGTATAGAATACGCTTTAGGGATAATATAATTTATATGCGAGATAAAAGTCAGTGCCGCATCAAAAACAACACCTAAATCCATTTTATTTCCAGTAATTATTTATTTTATTTCCAGTAAAACCTTGAAAACGAAATATGGACATATTTTGATAGGGTTAATGAAAGGTTATCGGAATCATTCTGAAGATTTGGGGCCTCAGAAATATTAGAAATTTTGTGATATATTTTTAATTTATCTACATATAAAAAGAAAATTTACTTTTTTAAAACAGTTAGAAACATCATTAATAAATAAATTAAACAACAAAGGTCCTAAAATACTACCTTACGGCACGCCAGATGTTTGCAAATATGGAAAAGATTCATAACCACTAATAATGCAGATTCTGTTTGACAAATACGATTTTAACTACTTTAACATCAAGGAATGAAGTCCCATAGATTGCAACTTAGCACAAAGTATACTATGAGATACTTTATCAAATGCTTTGGCGAAATCGGTGTAAACTGTTTCAACTTGATGTCCAAGTTCAAAAGATTGAAATACAATATTCTGTGGAAATGGTTAAATTTATTGTGGTAGATCTACCTGGATAAAATCCATGCTGAGAAGGCGATATAATCAAGTTTGCAAGAAAAAATAAATTCTTATAAATTACTAGCTGACCCGGCAAACGTTGTTTTGCCTTCAAAATGCCTTTTGTATTACCATTATTTGATTCAATGTTAATGTGGTAAAAAAAATTAGTTGCAAAAATCTCATCTCCAACGCCATCTATCACTTCAAATAAAACCTTTTAAACCTCCCGGAATACTCTACCAATAATTTAAGACCAAAATGAGCCAAATCGGTCCAAACATTCTCGAGCTTTAGCGAGACTAACGCACAGCAATTGATTTATATATATATAGATATAGAAGATAGATATGCTCAAAAATTGTACAAACATTTGTTAGTTTAGAAATCGTTCTATATCATGTTTAAAAATTGGTGTTGTAGACGCCGACTTCCATCTATCAATAAAAATGTCTTCCTTTAATGAAGAATTTAAAATATATTTAAGTTGATCTATATGTTTAGTAGATCAACACAAATCCCGTCAGAATCTGATTTATGGCTGGTTTTTAAATGCAGGATTCCGTCGTACACCTAATCCTCAGCGAGTTCTAGGACACCAATGTCTAGTATGTCAAATAAATTTGAGTATCTAGTTGTATGGGCTGATGAAGGCACAAAATTTGAAATTTAAAAAATTAGCAACCAAGTTAACAGAATCACTGCATGAACTTGATACAACATCACCAAATATCGTGTTTGAGGGAATTTCTGAAACACTCCCTTTCGAGTTAACAAAATGCCAGGACGACTTAGGGTTATTTTTAACTTCATTCTGTTTTTACAATATAAATTGATTATATAAAAATTTTTTTTTAAGAAATTAAACTCTCTCTGATGACATAAAACTGTTTCATGACTTTCCACATTTTCACATTCAGTAAACTTTTTATGAAATTTGTTGCGTTGATTTTTAAGGTTTTTAAGACTTCTAGTATGCCACGGAAAAATTTCCGATCCGAGTTTGAAACCGATTTTCTTCCATTTTTTTTAATTCTCACCTTAATGAATTTCTATCACCGAAACGAATTTCCGTAGACAGTGGGTTTCCAAACTTGGTAATAGATATGCGTAACGCCTAATATTTCAATTACTTTCTCTTATTGTATGAGTTCAGGTAATCCTTTAACTTTCATCTTTTATTACATGACTGTGAGGACCTTTTTCACAAATCCAATTACGATACTGCTGCTACAAAAGATTTCATTCATACATACAAGAAATATAATTGTAATTGTAATTGTTTCATTGAGACTCTTTTTAACAATTTAGGAGTTGGTTAAACAAATTAATAAAATAGGAAAATCTTAGGATTATTGCTTATTGTCCTAATAAACGATAAAAATATTTACAGCCTTATGCTTTATCTAGAAGTTTTACAACAGTACATTTTAACATAAACTAATAACATAATCGACCATTCTCCCGAGTCTTTCATTTACATGAACGAAGATATTCGCATAAATATCCTTAAAACGAACTTAAAACTAAGTAATGGAAAAAAGAAAATGAATAAAAAGAAAAAAAATTAATTTAAAAATGCAACAAAAAACATAACTGCGCATAAAATTCTGCAATACAAAATTACATAAAAAAATATTGAATAACTTGAAGTTATTATAACAAACTAAAATTATGCATTTATCTATATTTCTTTGATGATAATCTTATTTATTCTTGTGCGTATCATTGGATTTCTCGGAAGCCGAAGATATATTATATTTATTTCCCTTAAGTATTTTCATTTTTTTTATTGGTTTTGCAGGAAAATATGGTGCATACCTTAAGGGAGCTTTAACGAAATAACTTTTAACGTGTAACTTCAGTTAAAGTATATATATATATATATAAATGTGTATGTTTCCAGTGCTCTTATAAAGAAGTATGATCTTAAATAGTTTCTTTTTTGTTAACATAAAACACCCGGACAAATTTTGTTGCTTTTGGTATTGTTTAACGTTGTTTGAAATCCCTTAATATTGCCCGCATTTAGAGATTATTCTCTATACAACAAAAAAAAACTTAATTTTGTCTCCTTGCTTAAGGACTACACTCAGTAATTACATTACAACATCATTCTGTGTATTTGCTACTTTGTTGTTTACTTGTGATTAAGTTGACATGTGCTGCATACATTTGGGCATTTCAATGCATAGCAAATAAAAACGAGAATAAATGGTATACTTAACATGGCTCGAGAAACAAAATACATTATGCTGTCCACGTTCAGAGTATTCTGGACAGTAAGCAGTGGGCTTTGTTTAAAAATATCATAAAAAGAAAGAACTTTGTACTTATGAGGAAGCTGGCAAAGTTACCGAAATATTCATTAATTCCTGGAAAGTCAGCAGAATTCGTTGTTTAATCAAATACCAAAAGCGAAAATAAAATATTTCTAATGCAATAACAATTCGAAAAAATCCTAAACATTCATATATTTCACATATCCAAAAGCGGAATGCTCACAAATAAATTTTCAGTTTTTGTTCAATATTCATGTATTCCATGAATACGTTAGCAACGCATTGAAACAGTCCCTTAAATTCGTTGAGATTGTAGAATACTTTTGCTCTCTATGTATTTTTCTTTCTGGACAGAATTATCTCACAACATTATCCACGCAAAAACTGATTAACGTTTTTTTCCTTACATATATGAAAATTTCATATCCAGACCTTTAGATAAGGAATACAAACTTTGTTGTCCGAAAATTCAAATTTTGCGAACCAAGAAAGTAACGCCACCAATACACTAACGATAAGCATACATGTAGCAGGAATAGCAGCTTATTGGGATGATAAGAAATTCGTTGAGTTGATTATAACCCATAATTTATCGTAATTTGACTATATATTTTGACTATTTATATTGCCTTCCTTAGACTGAATACTGTTTCCAAAAGGTGGTGGAAAGTGAATATGGTTTCCATACCCAAATCGGGTAAACCTCTTCAAATTTCTGTAGACCACAAAAAAAGAAGTTTCTCTGCATTTCTTCTGAAAGCAAGTCTATTAACTTTCATTCCCTGCAGATCCATCTCGCTTGGTATATGTTAGGAGTGCATTCTTGAACTTACGAATATTTTTTGCGCGCAATTTTTAACTACCGATGAGATTTTCTTAGGTACATTAGTGGCTTTCAATAAAGTGACTTCCAGTTTGGTTAAGGACTCTCGTAAAAACCTCCTCATGGCAAAAGCCCTGAAGACAGAATTGATGTTGCGGGTTTTAGGCCACCAAAGCTATAAAGGCGCTGGAGTTCTCGTCTGAGGTTAAATATCTACATGAAGTTCTTCATCGGAGAGACGTGTTAATGCAAATAGTTAAGAGGGACGGATTAAATCCGGAAGCGGCCAAGTTGTTATATATAGACACATTTCGTCAAATTATTTCCTGTGTTTAAACAAGAATTAGGAGTGATTTTAAGTGTAATTTCATCAGGATGTGGACGATGTTATTCGGAGTAGGTGGGAGTTGACCGCCTATGGAGATTCTGTTGCCTTGTTTACAAACAAATCTATGATAGAGTGCAAACCAAGATCTGGTGTCCACAGTCCGTAACTGCAACTTATCTTTTATGGAATCTTTCCTTGAAATTGCCGGTAGCCTAATCAATGGAAGAGGTAAATGTGTGAAAACAATTCTTCCAATCAGTTTTCGAAATTTCGAAGGCATGTATTAGAAGACCTTTCGCCAATTCCTTCAAATATGGATGGCGTTATTTCGAGTAAATCGCAATGGGCTGTTCGTTTCCAGGAAGATATACGACATCTGAAGTGCGAATCTGCCTCTCTGGAAGCTTCCCACAGAGAGCTCTGTAGTAGATCAGGATGGAAAGATAATTGCATCCCTAAGAGAAATCTGCGTCCGTTTTTACGGAACAGAAATTGGTGTCAACAGTAAGGACATACAACGTAAGCTCAATATCTGGGAGATGTAAGCAATTTTTTCCTGCACAAACATTGTCATTTTTTATTTTTGACAATTATTAGCCATCAAATTAAACTGGTGCAAACTGAAATTAATAAAATTCCTGGATTCCAGGGCTTAGTTAATTTGCAGTGGATGATGACAAGAATAGTCTTTAAAATACCTACGTAAGATTCCTTGGGCTATGTTGACTTTCTAATTGGCATCTATTTGAATTAATGAACAATTAGTTGTGGAAAATGGTTATGGAAAAATGCTTATATGTATAGCAGTGACTGTACAATTCAGAGATTGGTGTGACCCAAATACGACAATGGTGGTACTGATTCATGTATGAGATTCACACAACATCTGGTAATTAATCACAATTTTTGAACGATAAAATAAAGTTTCCGGAACTCTTTTGCAGGTACTCTGCGTTACAGCAAAGAAAGACAAAGGTACATAGGATGAAGATTCGTGAACAATCTGGGATTACTTTCTTTAAGATTCCTGATTCTTGATATGTGTGTGACATTCCTTGGTCAACCGTTCCCTGATAGGTGGTACTTCTTGTATGGTGTGGGCATCTGTGTACCTTTCGCTGTTTTCTTGTTTCATTCCCTACATTTCATCTAACTTTTTTCTCAGATTTTTCCTCTTTCTTCACTTCTTGCTTTTCTCTTCATCTTTCACACCATCAAGACAGATCAATGTATCTCTAATGTAGAGTGAATTTGGATCTAATTCCTAACCTAACATATTTAGTATCATGTGCTAATATTTGGGTTCAATGAATCAACAAGCGACCCAGTTTATAAAAACATACTGCAAATTTTGGAAACATTGTTAGTGTTACGCTTAAAACTCACAATTTTTGTATTTTTGTTTATTTTCAAAATAAGTTTATT
The DNA here is from genome assembly GCA_019455685.1 of Philornis downsi. NCBI lineage: Eukaryota > Metazoa > Arthropoda > Insecta > Diptera > Muscidae > Philornis > Philornis downsi. The sequence continues at coordinate 2,714,727 of JAHXMU010000009.1, forward strand.
TGAAAAATTTGGTCTAATAAAGTCTTACATTTTCTCAAAACTATAGTCCATTTTATATCATGCCCGTCTCACCCTTCTTTCCCTTAATGCTTTGTCGTTATAATGATTCCTGGCATTGCCAGCATACAAAAGAAGTAAATATGAAATGATTCCGAAAAAAAAACCAAAATGTGTGTTTTCCCCTTATCTTTGGTCTCATCTTCATTTTGCCCCTGTCACACAATCATTAACGACTTTGTCATAATAATAACAGAACCACCCACAAAAACTATAACAAACATCCAAAATAAAATTCCTTCCAAAATCGTTTGTTTGCTTTTTTTCAATTGTCCTCTCTTCAAGGACTTCACCAGTATCACTAACACAAGCGAGCGGCAAAATATGAATACACCAAGAAATAAAAAAAAAAACTGCAATGAAATCAAATTAAATGTTTTCGAAGCATAACTGTAGGCGCTGTTGGTAAAACAAAATTTAATTATCCAAAACATTCGGGTTTAATGATGCTCTTGGTATCAGCTGAAGCTGAAGCTGAAGCTGAAGCTGTGAAAATGAAAAGGAAATGGGGAAGCAAAACAAAAGAAAGCAAAACAAAAGAGATGAACAATAAAACGAACATAAAATTAAAAATTAATGCTAAAAAGAAAAATAGAAATTTCTGCAGAATTTCATTAAATATTTCTGACATTTAAAGAAAAGCGTGCGTTTTTCCCCTCATTTTAATTATGCAAATTTAACATTTAGCATTTCTCCAGTACCAATAAATGTTAACCTTTGATCTGTTATATTTATGCAAACAGTATCTTGTGTTGCTCATAAAGTTTTATGTAAATTTTATGCATTAATTTACTTTAGTTCATTTGCCTTCTTGCTGCTTGCTGTCTTCCTCGCTCCCTCCCCCTCTCTCTCTCTCTCTCCCTCTAGTAGTTTGTTTTATTGTATTTATGGCTTTAATGTCTTTTTATGGATTTAACAGCAAAAAACGGAAACCTTGCAAACATCTGAACTCAACTGAAATAAATTGTATTATCTTGAATACTATCTGAACTAAGGTGGACACTAAACTGCTGCGTGTGCTTTTGTATAAACGATAATCATTCTGGTAAATACCAGCACATAAATGAGTACATAATAAACAATATTGTCTGCCCCGAAAACTTAACAGGAATTAAAACAAAATAACATGAACAACATCTTGGTTAAGGTCGACATTAAGATACTTTACTCAATGTCCATAAAGATGTTAAAGAACCAGTATTATTTATTAAACAATAGCTATGGCCCTCTTCTTTGACTGTGGTTATTTATAAAACGATAATATGAGCATAAAATTATGCAATATATACAAAGATATATAGTTTACCCATAGTATATAAACTATTTCCAAAGTATGCCTAATATTTTGCAAAAATATTTTTGCAATCGCATGTATCGTAGCAACGCTTACAACCAACACACAGACAGCCAGTGTAACTTATATGCAGCAGCAAAAAGGGCCTTTAGAAAGCATGCCGAAATACCTTCTTGAGGAATAAGAAAACATGCTAACTACATCTCATCTTCACGTAAATTTAGCACGTGACAAGATCAGAGAACAAGATTTCGCGCATTCGCTTCGCTAAAAGAAATGCAAAAGAAGGCCTTAAAAATTATGTACTTTCACACGTGCAAAAAACTACCACAAGCCCTGGTGAAGACCCAAGAAAAATAAATATAAAGTTGCTTCCGACAGTCTAAAGCGGATAAATTTGTGTACACATGGTCTAATGTGATATTCCTGCGTTTTTATAGAATGACACTGAAAAATATAAAGTCTTCTTTAGTAACAAAAAAAATATTTACAAACCATTTTACACCAAACGAAGTTTTACGCAAGACGACATCCTATCGCGCGTTCTTTATAAACATATTTTTGAAGAAAATTATGAGGAAATTTGCCGTAGACACAACTAGATTTAACTGCAGCCTTCCCGAATATTGAAAAGGCGTCTAAAAAGTAAGTCTTACGGTCATATGCAGGACATTCACTTGTATTAACTACCGTTCCACAATCACGATACTGCATAAATTGTCGCACAGTAATTTCACAATTCCCAAATTGTATAAAACATTTAAAATCTGTTCCACATTTTCACAACATTTTATTGCAATCGAATGACCGATGAGATATGTGAGCAAGATTTTCAAGACGTTCAAAGATAAAAAGTATGAATTACTTTTAAAGGTTAAGAAACTTGAATTTTCTGCAGTAGCAAAACCTAATGGAATATGCATTGCAACAGGCATTTTTAGCGGACATCAGAAACCCAACCATACAGAATTCCAAATCTTGCCGAACTAACAAAGAGCACACAAAAAAGTTTGAAAAAATTGTCTTTATTTTACAACACAATCTCCATTTAGATCGATATATTTCTTCCAGCGATATTCAGTAGCTTCTATACACCGTTTATATTAAGAACTGCCAAACTCCTTCAAACAGCCATCAACCGCAGGCCCCATCTCTTTTTTGTTGGCAAATTTTTTACCACCAAACCGTTTTTTCAAGTTTGGAAATAGAAAATGCTCCGAGGAAGCTAAACCTAGCGAATAAAATGCGTGATGGTGCAATCCGGACTTTAATTCATTAGTTTTGGCCACCGCGATAGTGAATGTGTGAACAAGAGCCTTGTTTTGATCAAACTACGCTTTCTTTTTCCCCGAATGCGGCATTTTTTCCATAATCTCATTACCTAAACGCTGCAATAAATTAACATATTATGCGCCGTTGATAGTTTTTCCTTTCTGGAAGTACTCAATAAAAATAATCGCATGCGCATTCCAAAAAACTGAACCCATGACCTTGCCTGCAGATGGAACCGTCTTCGCCTTCCTTGAACACGATTCCTTCATTCCAGTCTACTGCTTTGACTATTCCTTTGCCTCAGGAGTAAAGTGATGGACTAATGTCTCATCTATGGTTATAAATCGAAGTAAAAATACGGTTTTATTGCAGTGAAATATCGTCAAACACTCTACTGAAACATCTTTATAACGCTGTTTTTGCTCTATTGAAAGCAAGCGCGGCATCCATGTTGCGGACATCTTTCTCATCTTGTAACTTTCGTTCAATATACGATGTATAGCACGCACCTTCAGTCGACGATCGCCCAATACTACTTTGTGGATTTTCTTAACCGTGTCCAGCGTGAACACCTCAATTGGCAGCTCGTACGGCCTTGTTTAAACTCTGCTACCTAATATTCTACAGTCGTAAGCGAAGGAGCAAACTCCCCCAGAGTTGAATCTGGCTCGGCTTTAATATTGGTTAAAGTGAGTGAACCTTTCAAATGGAAATATTAAATTTCATAACAGTGACCAATTTTTTCATGTTTAGAAATTCACTGAGATCGTTTACTTTTGATGACTCAAATAAAAATGTTAAACAACGTTTAAGTTAAAACTTAAAACATTTGTTTAATTGAGTTGCCACTTTTCTTCAAAATATGTTTTTTCAAACTATTGGCACCATCTATACCTCAGGTCGGCTAGTGTTGGGACCGCCCTTGTAACTTTGGAAAATGTATTTAGTAGTTTCTAGATAACGTAGGAAAAAATGTTTGCCCGTGTGTTAGCCATGGACTACCAAAGGTGTGATTCATTTGTAATAAAACTGTCACAGAGTAGCGCCCGTACTTTGGAGTTTCTGAAATAGTATAACTACTTAACGAGAAGTGATGAAGAATTCATAATAACGAAAGTCAACGGCATTATATGATTCCTAACGAACTCTGACGGATAGTGGCAGCAAAATTGTTGCTAACAGCAGGCGTTGATTATTCTGGATTTATTATAGCTAATAAGTGATATTCACCACAATTACACCAAACTCAATCAAAAATTAGCTTAAGCTTTGTAGTCAAACATTTTGTTTTTTTTTTCAAGCCTACATAGAATTTGTTTATGCCCCTCTATAAGATCGAGACAGAATAGAAAATGCGCACCAATTAATTAAAAGAAATAATATGTTTAACTATTGTTTGATCTGTTGTAGTTAATTCACAAAAATGCTAACATTTTTTTAAAAATAAAGTGAAGTAAAAGGAAATCTATTATGTTTCCAATAGATGGCTTTAATAATTTGAATCTCGTAGTGTATAAGTTCGATCGGATTACGCCAGACGGCATTAGGCAGATAAGATTTCGTACTCAAAAAAAATACTCAGAGTGTTTTGTAATTGCTTGAATCGATATTGTTTTGGAGCGTCCCCAAAATGCAGCATTTTTTACTGTTTCTCTTCGATGAGGGTTAAAACACAAGGCAGGCGACTGGAAATATTAATAGGGTTCAATTAGGTTTGGTCAATACTTTTCCAGTAATTTTGATGTCGAAAAGTCACCCTGTTGTGGAAGGCCATATGTCGAAAATGTCGATAAAATATTGGAAATCGACTAGCCGTCATATAGACACTGTTTCGATTGCCTAGGAGCTAACCCTTTCGGAACCACTTGAATAAGGCCGAATACAACAAAAAGCTCAATCTATGAGCACCGAGTTAAAGCTCAGAAACTTCATGGATCGAATTTTCATCTGCGAATCACTGCTGATTCATATAAAAATCGACTAAATTCACTAACGACAATGTTAAGGGAAAATTAGAGTGGTCGAGTCGCTGTAAGTGGGTAAAAGCAGTGGTCAAGCCACGATTTACGTTTAGGAGGATATTGCTGTGTGTTTGATGAAACTAACTAGGAGTCATTTACTATGTTCATTACATAATTCAGATCTGTGCTGTCAACAATTGAACTGTCTGAAACAAGAATCAACCAGAAAGCTTCAGCTTTCGCCAATTGGAAGAAGAATTGTGTTCCATCAACACAATGCCAAGCCCCACACATCGATAGTGAATTTTTGACAGAAGCTTCGGTAGTTTGGTTGAAAGATTTTTGTGCAGCCGCCTAATAATCCGACTCTGACACGCAGTGATTTCCACTTGTTCCTGCCTGTTGAAAAAATTCGCCACAAGAGAAGCCAATAGAGACGAGACTTTCTAGGAGAGAAGCATATTGGAATCACATTCAGAATGGCAACAAATTATTGAATATAACGGTTCATTTTTCATCAAAATCACATCATTCCAACAATGCTGAAAAAGACTTTAACGACATCAATCACCTCTATTTCTATAACGCACTTCTCTAAAAAAAAATCTTATACAAACAATTAATAAAACTATTTGCAATAATAGCGATTTATTACCAACTAGTGGACCCGGCAAACTTCGTTCTGCCTTCAAAGGTGGCAAATTAATGATTTACAATTTTCAGGATAGATGGTTCTGTATTTAAATTTTTGTTAGAAAAGTTTGGTTATTTAAATGAATGCTTTTAATACTTTTTTTGTAAAGTTTTTAAAAATTATTTAATTTAAGTCAATTTGATTGAGATTTAAAATTACTGCAACGCTTTCACATGTACAACGTTCTTTGTTTGTCTGTCGGGAAACATAGAAAAATGAGAAGTGAAATAAAGTCAGTATTTGAAAAACTTAAATTTTCCTATAACAGGATTCAGAAATAATGGTTTTTTAATTTTTGATTTCTTCGGGTGGTACCACGCCCCATTGTTCAATCCCGCCCATATTTGCAGCAGCACTTAAGATATGTACACCAAACCGATGTACCAAATTTTGTGCAAATACAGTAAACAGGAGCAGAAATATTGGATATTTAATTTGCGGTTTGTATGGGAGGTACCACGCCCCATTTTCCAATCCCGCCCATATTTGTAGCAGCACTGGAAACATTTACTATAAACATTTAAAAAAAGAATTAGCCAAATCGGTGTAGCCGTTTTACAATTTTAGATAAATCGAAAAAAGTGGGCGTGGTAAATTTTTCTTTCCATAAAAACCTAAGTTGGACTACGACGAACATTAAAAAAAAATTATTCAATTCGGTTCAGCCGTTCTCAACTGATGTCCTTACCAACGAACAGCATTTGATTTTTTATTTTTTGATATTAGCAGTTTACATATTTAAAACTTTGGTTCCGGAGTATTCAGATTCCCGCTTGAAGGAGACACAAACTATTCCTAAATCGTCTTCAAATACTCTGATCACTTTCTCTCCGAACATTTCAATGCCCATCAACAGCATTACCACAGAAGTATTTTGAATAAATTGTAAACCAATTTCTCTCAAATCTCTATTCCATTATGTAGCGTACAGTTTCTCTAATAAAGGCTCCATAAATATGGTAAATATTAACTAACCCTCTTAAATTTTGTGCATCGTTAAACTAAAATAAATAACAAACAAATAACCAAAAGAAGCAACAAGAATAAGACATACTTTAATGGAAATGGCAAAAATTAAATAATGCAAACAATTGAAATTACACGTACTTACATATATGGGTATAACTATAAGGATGTGTACTTACAACTACATACTTACTACATGCTAACCAAATACTCAGTTGTGTACAAACATCCGAATAATAATAATAGAATTAATTACGCTCTGGGCCATGAACCACTTGAAAAATGATCCCTTTAAATTGCCTTACATGCACACGTACACACACTAAAATTCGCATACCAACAGCCACACATAAACGTAAAAGCAAAGAGGCCAAAGAGATTCATTGGCTAAAAGTTCAACAAAATGTCATGTGAGCCTGTGTATGAGAATGATGAAGGCTGTTCGAACACAAAGGCGGTAGCGCAATTCAGGCCTTAAAAGGTTTGCTTAACTTGCTTCAAATACACCTTAAGGGCGCTGATGTCATTTTTATTCATGTATGTTTGAACATGAATAATTAATAAATATATAATACAAACAACAAAATATAAAAGGCCTTCTATTAGTTATATTTTTGGAAATCATAGCCAGATGTCAGAAGCTTTCGAATTTCCTTTTATAGTTACACATCATGACATTGGTGATTACTGATTTCTCATTTCGTCTTACATAGTAAATCTTATGTCAGGTCTCTGGAATAATACCTTTAAGCGTTGTCAATTTCACACAATTAAAAACAAAATTCGAAGAATGTTGTGACTTTGTCGTATTCCGTATTAAATTTTATCCTTTTGTTGTATATTTAATGTTTGCTGGCGGCGCAATCAATCTATTTTTTGAC
>JAHXMU010000009.1:2721861-2758248 GCA_019455685.1 Philornis downsi
AAACACTTCAGATGACAGGTATTTAACAGCTGATGGCGTTGCCACTAAATGAATAACTTGTTATTTCGTGCATAATGCAAGCTCCAAGCATTATGATGAAATAAAAGCTTAATCGAAATCAAGCTTTATGTATGTTTTTCTAAACTTTACTTTTTAAACTGACAAATGGATAAATGGATAATTCAGCAGAAGTGCTTCTAGATCGCTTTCAATAATATAACTTATCTTCTAATTCAAGTTTGCAATAAAAACGCTACTTTTGAACAAATAATGATTTGCAGTAATGCCTGAATTACTTGGTATTTATGTAGAAAAAGTGAAATATTGATACTTAATATGCCGATACAGGGTGGAGCACGAATTGTGATACTGTCACCTGTTTGTGGGGACCATTATTTAAAGATATTGAAGTTGTTTTTTTACTCAGAACTGTATCGAATAAGTGTCAGTTTCAGCAGCATTTGGTTCTAGCAAGGTGGAGCAACTGCAGACAGCCAGACCGGTTATGGCGGAGCTACAACGAAAGTTCCCAAACAAATTAATATTCAGAAACTCCACTTTTAGCTAACCCTCAAGGTCATCTGACCCGACCACACTAGTCTTTTTTATGGGGTTATGTGAAGCAAAGAATTTCACTAAATTGAAACAGTTAATTAAATTAAAACAGTGCAGTGTCCCAAGAAGAGCGGCGGCGTGGCCAATTGTGTTCGATCAAAATTTTAACCGGTGACTGCTGAATTCCGGCGCAAATACAACTAACTGTATCCAAGCAAAAACAGGAAAAAGATATGAACAGTTTGAAAATGTGCAACTTATTAGTTGTTTGCGTTGTTTACGATTTGAATCTTTCAATATTTAGGAGTTCGGATACGTTATTTTTCGAATTTTGTTGTTTTTTTCGTGGTGTGTCAGAGTGTGACTTTTTCTTGTTTTAAAGTCTAATTATATTCCACAAATTTTCGCTTGTTTCTGTTTACATTTCGGAAATTTTTGACTTAAATGTTTACTTATTTTTAGAAATTTTAAATTTTTTATTATCCTGCTTATATTTTGCGTTGCATTACAAAAATGTTAATAAAATTGCTAGGTTTTGCAGTTTTAAAATTGCGTTCTATATAATACTTTGTAAACATTTTTGTGTATGAAAAGTTTAAGAAGTTCTCACATATTTTCTATATGAAAAGTACCTATGAAGACAATTTTCTACATGAAAAGTAACTATGAGGACGCTTTTAACACAATATGAAAAGTTTTGCAAATATATTTTTCTGTATCAAAAGTTCCTCCGAAGATACTTTTTTATTGAAAATTTATATGAGTACACATTTTAGATTATTACTCTTCCTTGGCAATAAACCTTCTTTAGTTCAAGTTTAGGGAATTTAATGGGTGACATAACACATTCCACGTTGCCTTTTTTGGGAAATCCTTCGTGATGCTTCCTCCATTTAGTGAATGTTGACAAACAGCTTCTTCGTCGCCTTCTACAAGAAGGTATGTTACCATATATTCTAAAAGAAATCATTGAAAATACATATCAGAACGAAAACAGAAGTAAGAGAGGGACTAGTTGGAGAATTTAAATAAAATTTAAATAAAAAATAAATTTCTAAAATACCTGTCATACAAAAGGCCCAGACAATTTTGCTATGGACAATTTTTTGTACCACTGTATTTGTATGCATACATTGTATTTTGTACTTTTTACCATTGCTAGTGTGTACGTATGTGTGCTTTTAATTACACTTGCTTTCATTACTATTGCATGTACAAGTAAATAATTACATGGTGAAAACAATATTTGCATACTTTAAGGCTTTCAATTAAACTGAATTGAGTTGTTCACACTGCGGCAACAACAATTGAAGGTTGCTGTGGAAATTTAGGAAAAAAAGTGTATTAAAAAAGTATTTTGGGTCACAATTCGCAAAAAAAAACCATATGGGTACAAAATTCTTTAAAAATATCTTACCTGCACAATATTTTAGGGATTTTCTATGATTTGAATGCATTAGGCTCCTTTTCTCACAAGTATTGAGTTTAATTTATGAAATCAAGACTTAAGAGACTCTTTTGTTCCATATATTAAGATATGAGGCATTCCAATTTGACTTCTCTAACAGTTTTTAACTTGAAAATAAAAATAGTCATAAGCAGTCAATAAGGATATAATGATATAAAGAGGACACTTCAACAAAGTGCTTTTTTCGGAAGGGTAAACAGGTGGAAAATATCGCGTCTATCATCGACAATGACATAGACTGTCCACCACCGAATCAAAAACCATCGGCAGATCTATTTCACACCGGTGATGATAAGCTAACAACGAAATGCAACGGTTAACGGTTGGTTAAACAAGTACGTTGCTGATAATTGGTATGTAAACTTGACCAAGTTTTTGTACCAACAACCGCGAATTTTACTTTTTTTGATTAAGCTCCAATCGGGTGTGTTATGTTAAAGTCGAAAGCCTGTTCTATGTGACTTATCTATAACTTATCAGACTTATTATAACTATAACTTATTAGACGTTCAGGACAAATGCTGGAAATGTCAAAAGGAAAAAACTGCATCTTTTATCCTTTTGTCGACTATAACATTACGTTCTATGACCCACTTCGGCAAAAATCACTGGAAGCCGTGGCAGAATTTGGTTTCCCAGCGATACTAATGTTCCCTTTCGGAAGAACACCGGTCAACAGGACGTCTTCGACTTCGGAGATTATAAAAACCGCACGGAGCCGTTTGCCATCGGAATGACGTTTAACTTATTCAACATTCTTATAGATACTTTAAGTAGGAAAACTGAAAAAGGGAGACATTCTTAACAGAAGCCGGAAGTCAGCTGTTGTAGTGTACTATAAGAGGCACAATGTGAAGTGTCGTGGAAGTATAGAAGTAGGAGTAAATATGTAACAGTATCCTTATTCCATCCATTTACATCACAATGATCATATGTATGATCATATGCAAAATTTCAGTTTAATCAGAAAATCTAATAGTGTCCTGTAGTATAACAAATTTTCAAAACTAATCGGTTTTTTGGGTATTCAACCATCCTAAAGCAGGTTTTATAATTACAGTGAAGTATAACATGAAGGTGACAGGGGTTTTTCTCGTCCAGTCATATGAAATTCAATGCTTTTCCCCTACAGGTCCCAAAACCTTTGTCTTAAATTTTTCTATGGCATTTTGGCTTGACATTCTGTAAAAAGACTTTTACTTTTTTGAGATTTTTTTAAGATTCTGTTTTACACAAATCGGATTTTTTAAACTCAAAATTGGTATCTGATTTGTGAGTCTCGAATATCCTATACTTTCAAAACTTTCTTACAGAAACTGAGACTAATATCCCAAAATTGGCATAGTGCAACCTATTTTCAGAACTTAACCATTAACTGCCTATCTCCATTAAAAGTTCAAAGTGGTAAACCAACAAGTCTTCTGTGAGCGAATGTGCTGGTGACAGGCTTTTGATAACACGTTTGTGAAAGAAGGTTACCATCATATATTTTTTTCAATATTTCTTCATATTTGTTCACACAAAAATAGTAGTTTCAACCCTAATCAGTAAAAAGTAAAAGACTTTCAAAAGTAAAATCTATTCGAATTACAGAAAATGAGCACAAATTCTTATTCGTCTGCTTTTTGAGCTAATTTAGTGAATCGTTTTATGGATACAAAAAAATTCAAAATTTGTTGATATAGAATCTCGTGTTAACTTAATTTCCCAAAACTCCAAACTTTAGAAGTTACAAGTTTAAACATTTAGATTTACTTCAAAATTACTGGTAATTGCATACTTTTAGGAGCTTCCCATAAGCTAAACTTATTGCCTACCTCCCAACAAAATCAAATCATTATTATCATTATATCCATTCATATAAGAAATAGTAAACTTAGTTATTTGTGATATGAGAGGGGATCACAAATTCAGAACATTGGGCAGAGTTATAATTAATATTTTTATAAATTTGAAAGAATTATTGACATTTGGCAACAAAGAAAATCATTTTGTTAATTGTTTCTCTTACTTATTCTGAAAGATACTAGCTGTATAAAATAATTTCCCTATTTTCCTTATGTACTTACCTTTCTTGTATACATATATGTGTATTATAATTATTTTATATGTACATAAATCTAATATATTTTCCTTACTCCTAGGAATAAGTTTTAATGTAATACAAATATATACTTCTCAATACAAATCATGTTAAATCATTGGCGAAATGAGATCAAGAGTTCATTTAACAAAGTGAACTGGAAAGGAGAAGTCTTGCCGTCGAGGTTCATTATTTACTAAAGAGGTTACATTAGTTTTTAATGGACGTGCAAAAAATCAGTCCAATCATGTGATGGATGGATGGAAAATGACAAAAAAGCGACAAAATTGCAATTCATCCAAAGCATATTTTCAAGCAAATTTTGCAAGAAAGAATAAAAATGCGTACAAATTTCACATTATTTCAAAAATCCAATAAATTTTTCTGTATAAACGATTTTCGATCATATCTTAGACAGTTTACAACACAGGTGCCCGAAGGCATGACGCAATTCCAGCTATTTTCAGGTTGTCATTGATTTATTCAATGGATCGGATTTCCTTTTTTTGTGCATACCCAGTACTAACTAATGTAGGTTGCGAGTAAAAGAAAATATTAAGAACATTTTGATCCAACATTCCGAGAAGAATCGTAAGGTCCAAAAATATATCTTAAACTTGTAACCTACCTCCCGAGAGTGTTCTTTACACATTTATATTTATTATTAACACAAACTTTGGCATTAACATCCTTGTCAATGAAAATTAACTGCAACATTTTTGGGTTTGTTCTATAAATTCTCTCCACTTGTTCTCTCCCTTTGCTTAACAAGAATATTGTATATTTTAAACTAAATACCAATGACGAGCACTAGCAACTCTTTGGCAGCTTGTTTTTATTAGAGTTCAACTTTTTTTTACATACACATATAAACGCGTGTATTGCTTTTGGCTCCTGAAAGTAGGCAACACCATGTGCACTCTTTTTCCGGTTGGTTTAGCTTGGTGCAACGGCACGTGGAATGCAGTGTAAGTCTGAAAAACAAGGTGTTGTGTGTTAAATACCACTTATCAAGTGATTTATGGACAAATATTGAACATTTATTACACTTTAGGGGAAAAACAAAAAAGAGCATGTTCCGATACGAGAAATTGTAAATGTGTAAATAAACAGAGAGAAAAAGAGAGACTAAGAACGACATGAAAAGGGCTTCAATTCAATAATGAACGGCACCGCCTATTATATTACGATTACAAGAAACGTGCCAAAAATGACTCATTGAGAGGGTTACTAAGTACTGTAATTGCATGTAACTGAGTTAAAGTCTGAAAAAGGTTAAAAATGTAAAAGCTAAAGCAATTAAACACGGTTTAAATATAAGAAATATAATTTGTTTTTGAATCAATTGTCGGTTCTTGTATTTGTATCTTTCAAGATCCATCTCATGACCCATTCCAAAGACCGCCAGCTCTTTTAGAAAGAAACGTAGACTAGATTAATTTCAAAGAGCCTGGAATCGCACGTATTCATCGTAGATCAAGTACGAACTTAAAAAAAATTGCGGAAAAGAGTCATCAATTTGGCGGATTGTCTCACTCACCTAAAGTGAGTCACGGATTGGCTCACTGGCCTAAAAACATAATTTAGATAAAGGAGCGTGGAATTGTAAATTATTGTCTGATCGATGAAGAGCCCAGACAACCCCACAAAAATATTTTTTTTATTATGACTTTCGGATAGAGCGAGCTCATAAGCAATGCCAAGAAAGACTTTGCCACCTCCTTGGGTAGAGGATATACCATGTTAAATATTCTGTGTGTAATAACTGAAAATCCCCGTGCTAGGATCCATAAATTTACATATTCCGGAAATTCATAAAAATTTATCTTGATTTAAATATGTCGTTCGGCCAGCGTTGATATTGAAACCACAATAGAAGCGATCTGCTTGGGAGAAGAGCCAAATTTCAGATTTAGCAAATCGTTTCAAAAAGAGGAAAATTGCTGCACAAGAACTCAACCCACCTGTAGACAATGGACTTGGTACAACATTTGTTCAAAAACTTTACATTCTATCCGTTAGTATAAAGCAATGCATAGTGGAGATTATAGAAAAATGACAAAAAATTAAACAATTACACTAGAAAAAAGTATGTATGTATGGGAAGATTGCGTTTTTAACAAACCCCTTATCCAGTATTGGGCCCTTATACCGTCAATAACACCACAAGCCCCACAGGTGTCACAAATAAACAAAACTGCTCCGTGGAAAAAACTGATCAAAAATGGGATTTATTATCTTCTAGAAAAATGGAAATTATTTAAAACTTTTTCTTTAATTCCCCCATTTATGCTATATTTCAAAGTGTTATACGTTGGTAGTTGGTAAATACAAGAAAGCCCACACACCTTTCCTAATTAGGGAACCCGGTAATTAAATGTTCAAAACCAACATGAATTTTTATTGGAAATACGCTTAGATTCGATATATCACACATGGGAAGAAGCTACGCTTACTTATCTGACAACAGGTCAGTACATCGTCTACGGCACTGTGGACTGCAACATGTTGCGTTAAGTATATAAATTTCGGTCCTACCAAAATTATGGCTCCTGTCGAATTCGAGTTTGTCTACTTTTCACTTGTTTATCAGTCAATTCTAATCAGCGTCGAATCGTTTCAACAGTTCTGAATACGCACTTTTCAAGAAATATCCATGTGAATTATGCTTCGGTCATTTAAAAAAAGTGTAGGCACCTCCTTATTGGCTGAAATTGCTTTTTTAGCTTTTTTCGGTTTCAATTCCCCTGGAAAATCCAATGGTTCAATTATTCCCTAATTACTGACATATGATGATAGATTAAATTTTCACTCACAGTTAAGAAACGGTGGAAAAACTGTACTTAATGCAGCTTAATACTCCTCCAGATCCTTCCGATTCAGGATCAGACGATTGCGTTTTTTATTAACTATTAATAAATGCAACACCAATCTGGAATTAAACTCCGTCATGTCCAAATAATCATACAATATATTTGCCACTCCCTCACAAGGGATGTCTAGGAGCCATAAAGATGAAAAATCTAGAGATTTTAACCCCCCTCCTTGTTTCCAAAAGCTAAAATATTTGGCTAGTAGGCCCAAATTTTCTTTCCTTGATAGATTTCTGTATTATTTTGGTTCAAGTCTATGCTATTTATCACTTACTACCTATATTACTCCGATCTCGATAACCTCTAAAATAGCTTAGCATAGTTTTAAGCGTAATATAAATTACTACACCAGACTCTGGTGAAAAATAAACGTTAATTTTTGGCCACCAGTACATCGCAACCAAACTCAGAGTCAGTATAGATTCCAATTCAATTATTCCGACGTAGATTGTCGAAAACAAGTTTGATAATTCTTTAAAGCGAGCTGCCTTAATGCTCAATTGCCCATACTTTTTCGATATAATGTATTATATATAAAGTTAACATATGCAATTCTAAAAATATTCGTCACCATAATTACGAAATTTTCTCTCATTATGTATAGTCTGTTTGTTTCTCAAAACTGAAATCAACGCAATTGTCCAAATTTTGTCGATTTGTATGCCCACAAATTAACAGAATATGACACTAAGCCTCATAGATTCAGTTTCAGCCACCCTGGTATCAAAATATTATTCCTCACAATTTGTTAACCCACGCATCCAGCTTTGGCTTTAACTTGATAATCTTTTTCCCAATTTTCTGTTCATTCGCAAATAAAACTTTTACCCGATCTTCTGGCTTAATTTTTCTTTAACATTCCTACGTATGTTGGTTGCTTGGAAATCCTTCTTCTTTCCTCTATTTGCCCTTTTTGGTCTATTTAATTCCTATTTGCCTTTCATTTGTCTTTACACCGGCTGTTGTCGGCTTTTCCCGTCTTTCCTCGTTGTCTCCTCTTGCATTGCCTTACAATTCATTATTTCATTTAAGACTTCCTTCACGTTTTTCCCAGACCTAATAAAGCGTCTCGCTTTAGACATTTAGGCCTCTTTGTAATGGCGTTTCAGATTTGCCTATATTTCTTGGCTTAAGCCAATTTGGTAACACTTTAGCTTTTTTTGTTAGCTTTTGCTTCACTAACTAATGACGTTGTTTTGTAAATTTTTGTTGGGCAATTTTTGGTTTGACGTCATTTAAGACAATAAAGTTCTTAATATGACGCTCGCCCCTGCTCCTCAATTTACGTTTGAGAAAATCCGTAATTAATTTTTTGCATCTTAGTGAAATATTTATAGTAATTAATGTGGATTTTCTTGCCTTTCCGTGTCTCTTTTTGCTTTCTGCTTTTACCTTTCAAGCATTCAATTCTTTGCTGCGCCAGCAGGAAATTATGTTTGAGAATCGTTTGTCTTTTTAGAAATTGCCAAACAGAGAAATTCCAGTAATGCGAGGACATAAAATCTAAGCACTCTTAATGTTAGGCTGCTAAATTATTTACCGTTACGGCCTAAGGGTAGGCTACACAAAATGACTACTGCCTCTACCTAACAGCAAGAAGCCAATGTTTCGGTTGTTTATAGCATGTCACCACAGTCTAAGTGAAATAAATCACATAAAATAATAAAAATTTACACTTACACACGCTCAAAAAATACAGACTCTCACATTCACATATACAAATACACGCCTAGGAATTCGCACTCAAATACTCATACATACACGTGCAACACGAACTTTTCATACGACTGCCTATAAGTGGTATAAATGTAACTTTCAGTGCCGCAACGAATTGCCTCATGTTTCCATCTCTCTTCGTCGTCCTTGTGGGCGTGTATTTGTGTATTTTTGTCTGCCATTTTATGACCTTCAAAGTCATTTTAAATAACAGAAAATTATAACTAAAAATATGCAATGAATTAATTTACACAAAACGATATTTACGGCCCGAAATCGTTTTGTGTGTTTGGTATTTCAAATATATTAAAAAAAGCGCTGGCACAAAACTTAAACCCAAAGAGAACACAGAAAATATGAAAAGCCATTTGCGAAACTTAATGTATGAAGTAGTGTTTTGCTTAATAAGCCAACACACACAAATATATGACCTTCGTATGCCTCACAAACATTCATGCATACGCATGAGTTGAAGTAAAGAATAACTCAATTATTTGCCTATGCCTAAAAGTCGACTGCACATAATTTTATAGTTGTTTTACCAAATCCTTTCAACAATTGTCCATACATTAACTTTATGAATAATTCATGGTGGAAAAAGGTGAGTAATTAAATATATTTTCCAGTGTAGGATATAATAGAAGGCGTACTTAAAGCATACCTATAGGCAAATGTAGGGGGACGGTACAAAATTAAAAATAAAGCTTTCGATTTTTTAAAATATTGTAGATCAGAGTTGAAATATATATAAATCATACCTACATTTAGGTGGTAGAATAGGGATGAAAGAGAGCAGAAATGATTGCCTTATCTATAACAAGTGGGAGTGGACATCAAGTTTTCTACATAGGTAGGTGACGACAATGAAATGCCCACTGGAATTTAAGTTCAGATCTTCTGGTTGTCATCGAGATTTTGTTTCTTTTGGGAGGTAAACAACCAGAAGAGGACCGAAGACATATCTTTGCTCGAAATTAACGGATAAAGTTATAATTATGAAATTCTTAGAATACATTAATTTCTGTAAATAAAACAAGAAAAAAAGGAAACAAACATGGTGCCGCTGTTCATAGCAAACGAACGAGTGTAGATTCATGTAATTAGATAGTAATACAAAGTCACTTTTAAAAATTTTAAATTTCCAAATTCTTAAAAATTCCAAAAATATTTCCATCGCCTAGGACGAAAGGTTGCAGCCAAAGTCACTAGAATTAATCCATGGGGGAACAAAGTAAGAAATGCAGGAGATGAAAATGATACCGTATATCGCATTAAGTGCCTAAAATAAAATTCACGTAATTATATTTTGCACTTCTTTGCATAATTATTGCAATACAAAATGAAATTTTTGAAACACGATTTTTTGGTAGTATAATAAAGAAGAAATCGAACAGAAATTTTAGCATCGACCATCGGCTAAACTGCTGAAACCAGAACCATCAAATTAAAGGGAAAGGTTTCTCTTACACCATAGGGCAATTACTGTAGAACTGAACTACTGCAACTTCAATTTTAAACAGATTCGGATTCTGAAGCATAAAACCTACGCATTCCACATAGTTTAGCATTAATGACTCTTAATATACAATGTCAGCTAATCCCCTCACAATAACATTTATTTCGCATTATTTTTTCTCTTCTTTCCATACATACATTTAAATATCTACTGGCCTTAACGCCGAAAGTATGCTTCAAATTTTGCTTCCATAGCCTCTTTTCATATATCACTCCCTTATATCTTACTGTTTATGTTTCTATTTGCTTGACATTTATTACTTATTGTTGGGCTTAATAACTTTTTATTGCCTCTTCGATTAACCAAGAAATTTGTTTGCATATATTTAAGTTGAAACCTCCCTTTTTTTATAAATTTGGTTATATTTTGCTAGTGGGTAGAAGATTGTGGGTAACAAGAATTTCGCAATTAATACCACAATTTATTAAGTCACTTCATTAATTTCTCTTCCATTCCCTTTATTGTGCAATAGCAAACAAAATCTGTGAATAGGGCAAAAATATTGAACAAACCATTGAACGCCAAAAGGTATACTTTGGTTTGTTTTTCACAAATTTCCCCACAAAAGCTAAAACATATTGAAGGGGATTGTAAAGTTGTGCTGTCAATCTTTTTTTATTAGTTACAATGTATCTCGTTGTATCTTTGTTTGGAATGTTGTTAGAAGAAGAAGCAGGAAATGGAATTGAAATCATAAATAAAAAGGACATCATTTCGACCAACATTTTCAGACAGTGTTTAAATCTATTATTGTAAGGTTCATATTAGAAATTGAGGATAAAATTTAAAGAATAGTTTAAAGCAATTTTAACGTACATTTTTGAGAAAGGAAAACTAAAGATTATCAGAAATAGTAAACAATATTTTAGAATCTTACGTTTTCAACTCTCAGTTTGTTAAACATAAATTGATTTGTTGGCCTAAATTCTGGTAATTATTTATAAATCTTTCCTTCATTTCCTCTTTCTTGATACGTATACAAAACATTTGTGAAGCAGCCTAAAATAGCAAATGAACCATTGAAATCGTAAAAATATGCTTTGTATTGTTTTTTCAATTTCTTTCACAAAAAGCAAAAACGTTTTGATGACGATATGTAATGTCGTACTATCAATCCGTTGCCATTACCTACAATCTATGTTGTTACATCTCTATTAGGATATTGTTAGAAAAAAGAACAGAACATATCAGTGATAGAAGATAAAGTTTAAAGCATAGTTTAAGGTAGTCGTAAAGTACTATTTTAAAAGTCAATAATAAAGTTGATTTCCACTTGAGACAAGATAGCGAAAATTGAGATCAGCAAGAACATGTTAAAATTTTAACCTAAATAAGGTTATGAGCTTTAATGTCAAAATCAAAGTCTTTATTAGGCCATTTCGTACTCATATTATTTTTTTTTTTTATAGAATAACGCAAAACATCTTCAAAGAGGTCGGAAATATTGAGCGCATCACTAAAAACCCAAAAATATCCTTTGATTTGTTTTCCACAAATTTTCCTACAAAAAGCAAAAACATATTGAAGGAGATTGTAATGTTGGGATGTCAGTCAATTGTAATTCTCTACAATGTGTTTCGTTATGTCTTTATTGACATTTTGTTAGAAGGCAAGGCAGAGAATTGAATTGACATTATAAAAAGGGCGTTGCGATGTTTGGGATGGTTTGTAGCACAAAGGGCTGATAAAGCCGTGTTATCATGAGATGCTGAAATCACAAACAATATGACAAATGAATGCGAATATTTTCAGTAAATACAACGTTATTTTAAAGAGATTGTGTTATTGAAAGTTAAAGTTAAAGCATGATTTTAGGCAGTGGGAAAATACAATATTAAAAATTGTGTATATTTTTGCGTGGGGCCTAATAATAATTTCAATATTTAGTAGTAATATCGGTCATCTCTGTGGTTTCTAAACTTCAATAAATTTGGTGGCCTAATTGGTATGTATATAATTGATTTAACAACAAAAATTATTTCATTTCATTATTTTTCAATAGAATTTATTTCATATATTTAAGTTCAATATAAATCATATTTTTGCACCGACATTAAGCAAGGAATTAGAGGTGTTTATTTTCCTCCCAACATTATATTTGACATAAAATGAAACCATATCATCAAAACTATCTCGGACAAAGTTACATAATTTCCAAAACAATGAACTTAAGGGCATACTTTCAGGCTGTCATATACCAAACAACATACGCTTAGATTTTTTATGTTTGCATTACCAAGCAAAAAAAAGCAATCTAAAAACCTTGTTCATTCAAATGTAAACAATATGAGAAAGATTTGAAGGATAAAATAAGAAATGTAACATGTTTATAGACTACCATATAATACACGGATTTAAGGTTAAGTTATAAACATACTGTAAATGTAGTAACGAATTCAGCCACTTAAATTAAATAAAATATAAATATAAAATAAATATAAATATATAAATGTAATATAAAATATATTGTATAAAAGAAGCTAAGCTCAAAATCTGAACCGGTGTAACAAGGAGGTTTCTCCTAGAAGCAATAATTCTTCGAAAATATTTCTATAGTTAATTAGCAATTGGAAACTGAAGGCGGAGAAAAGAGGTGATAAGGATAAGTTTTGGGAAGCGATGCAAAGAAAGCGATGTAACCATAGAATATCACGCACAAACGCCATCAGATCAAGGACCGCAATTGAAAAAAGTGAACTTCGATATTCTCTTTTAAGTAACTCTCTCCCTTCGCCGTAGAAAAGAGCATCTACACCAAACATACCGAACAGTTTCAATATTCACCTTATCCTTGCGCATATGACTATTTCCGGATGGAATCATCCTCAATTTCTTATTAACTTTCTGAAGTTACTGTAAACTGTGATATCACCACTCTCGGCTCTCAAACCTTTATAACAATAACCAATCATTACTTCTATTCAAGATCTATCGTATGTGAGCCGTTGGAATCTCAAAGACACATAGTCTGTACAACCTCTTTCCAATCTCCGTCTCTCACTGTACTGCTTTTTAGCAGTAAAAGGCATAATGACCAAAAGCTATCAAATCTAAATCGGGATCATTATCTAATCCATATATGTAGAATGGTTTATATATCCCTGATCCAGCAGCTTGTCTCACAGGATCTAGCGCAGATTCCGAAACAGGATATACTCAGTGGGAGTATCTTATTCTTGAAAACACGAAATGGAACCTGTCAGGCTTCTTCCTTGTTCAAAGAGAACACACTCACCGAGTGTGTTCCAATTCCCTTTCACCAAACGAGTTGCAATCTACGCTTGAATAACCAAAAACTAATAGTATTGCCCTTACTATTTGCTCTCCTTTGACTACGCCGTACCCATCACTCCGGACTAGAAATTTGATCTAATATCTGAATATTTCATTGAAATACATGATGGAAAAGGTCGACACATTACAATGGGAAGAATCAGTACAGCCTTTTTTAGTGTCATAACAAATGTATTAATGATTCGGTAAGACGATTTCGCCTAAGAACACACCTCTTACTGCTATAAATGCTAGTAAAGCTTGGGCATCAAATTCGAAATCGGTGACAGGCAGGTGTTTGTTGGTAACGGGCCAGTAAAACGCCCGAACAAAACGAAGAAGCAGTTAGTGAAATCATGCCTGTCAGTTTATTACTTTATTGACAGTGACAGCGATACAGAAAACGTTGGCCTGATGCCAGGATAGAAGTGGTATCGGAAAACCTGCTTCCCCTTTATAAGATCGTCATGTTGTTTTTAGCAGAAAATCTCTTTGAATACCACGGCCTGATTGATTGTCTCTTCAGAGCGGTGTGCTGAGTACGGGAATACAAATATATAGATATAGATATTGATAGATATTGTTGATGCGGGCTCTTCAATTTTGCTAGTGATTCATAAAAGGAGAATAAATGGTGGAATTCAGTGTCAATCATTGAACATGCATTCTTTGAGCCAATTCGTAATTAGGGGGCGATATATTCTCATTATCACCTCATATCTCCTAGTCTTAAAAAATTGTGCCAAGAATGCAGCGCCCGTAATATTGTTATGTTTAGGCCTGGATATCTTAGTTTGGTTATTGAGATTTTTTAACTCGTGCTGTCTTGCAAAACTAGCAAATTACAGAATTGTTTTCTGCGTAACTTCAGCGATCTGCCTTTCTGATCTGTCACACAATTCCAGAAATTATTCCATTTAATTCAAGTATAAAAACAGGCATAAAATGCCAGCATGAAAAGTGTACCATGAATAATGTCATCTTCCACCCTCACTTTGTAAAGTAAGTTATGTTGGTCAAAATAGATCATTATCCCTAGTGGTATAATACTAAATTTTATTTGAAGGTAGTAATGTCCTTGTTTTTTATATACTTCGTTGTATTATGCGAAGTGAGCGCCACCTACTGTACATATATTACACTAGCTTAGAAATCATCAGCAATGTATCGAATAGAAAACTCTCAAATAAAGTTAGCGAAGAAGGAATCTATTTAGAAATATTAGCGTAAGCGACTAATTGGTACTTTTTCTTAACCCAAACCATTTTGTAGTGCATACGAAGAGTAGATCATAGATTTAAAAATTAATAGAATTGAAAATAAATACTGCAAAATAAATGGAAAAACAAATCATTTATTAATATATCCACAAATTATCATGTCATAATAGTCAGTTCAACTACTTACGAACTAAATCTCCTAATGTCGTTAACGAAATCGCATTTATTTGGGTGCCGCGAGTATTTAGTACATTTATTACGGTTATTACGTGATGAAAAGCAATTGATGAAACGGTAGTGGAATCTGCGCAGAACTCACCTACAAGCTTTGAATTTACCGCAATTACATGTAGGAGACTATACAAAAACGCACCAAACGCAAACGGTTTTTAAGTTTTTCCTTATCTATCTCGCAGACTACACGCATCGCACCACTTGGTATAATTCAGTTTAATTTTTGACTGGTATTCTTTGCCTGCTTTTTAAATAAGTAGACATCTGTCTGCATATTCGATAAGACTTTGTCGTTTTTTTCTTTTTTTTCAGAAAAGTTTCGGCTAATTTAATATGCTCCGTATGGATTGTGTGGACTGTGAATTATAATTATTTGTTATTAACTTTACATTTCGAAGCATATTTTAGGCTAAACTATTAATTTGGCAAAGTCTACATGTTTAAGTCCTTTTAAAGTTTTTGGCCAAGAAATCGCCATTTGACATAAGTTATTCCACAAGGAATACGACTCCGAAACCTGTCTATGTACTAAACAGAGCAAAGCCAACTTCTTGCATCCACAGTTAGTAATTAATTATGTAAACTGCTCTCTACCACCCAGTCTGATATGACAATATGACAAAAGACACAAAAAAAACTTAAACGGAAAATCCTTAGATAAAAAAGAGACTAAATTAATACAATGTCTTAATATGTTAACAAGATAAATGATAACTACAGTTGCAATTCATTATAGTCAAAAATTATTGCCTACTTTAGGGATTAGTAACAATATAGGGGAAAACAAAAAACATAGATTCGAAGCAATAGTGTGGCCGAGAGACATGGTGAAGAGAGAGAGGAAGTGGGGAAAAAATGGGGTGAAGGAAGAGACGGTAAAGGCAGTGTGGCAAAAAACCCTTCAGTGGGAGGCAAAATCAACAAACAATGTAAATAACAAATGATTAAATTATTGAACAGGCATAATGCATAATAAAATTGAAGGCAGAATGCGGGCTGATGGTAAAAAGGGGCAGGCGAAAATTAACAAATGTTAATGATTTTATAGCCTTACCAATCTGCAATAAATCATATTTGAGTTGTTTTTTGTTTTGATTTTGTGCCCTAAATTAAGAAATATCATTTCTGGGCCAAAGAGAAATAAAGGAGGATGCAGGTTTGATTTAGAGTTATGATTTAGAATAAGTGTCATAATAAATATTTAGTCGTGTAAATATGAAATGACTTAAGTATTCTATAAATTTTGAGTTTCTGCGTAGCCAAATTTTAGGCTGAAATATTGATATTGAACAATATAAGTACAAATTAACAAACATTAATATTTCTATAACTTTATTAATCTTCAATAAACCATATTTTAGTCGAATTCGTGCTGACTTTACACCTTAAATTAAGTAATATCATTATTGAGAAGAAGCATAGAGAGTGAGGCGGTTAAAGAAGAAATGTTTAGAGGGAATAGAAGATGAAGACAATAAGACGCAAATGTGTAGGCAACGAGTTCAATGTGGAAGCAAAGGAGGCAAATAAGTGACTTAATTACCGACGAAATCTGGAATTTTTATGCAGACAATTTTTAGGCTCAAAAATGCTGATGGTGAACATGATAAATAAAAATTTGCAAACGTTAATGATTATATGGCCTTATGCATCCGTAATAAACCATATTGTAGTCGAATTTGTTTTAATTTTATACCCCAAATTAAGCAGTATCATTATTGGGAGATAAAGACAGCGAAAAAAGAGTTGGTGAGACAAGAGGATTGTAAAATCATTATAACAACAAGTGATTTAATCATTGAACCAACTTTTAGGCTGAAATGCTAAAGGAAATGTGGTAAATAAAAGATGACAAACCTTAATGATTTTACAGCCTTTTCAGTTTCAGTCGATATTGTACTGATTTAATGCCTAAAATTTAGCAATATCACTACTGAGAGAATGAAGAAAGAGATGTAGCTAGAAAAAAGAAAAAAGTTGGAGTAAAAAGAGTGAGTGCAAAGACAATGTAACATGGTTGTGGATGTAGTGAATCCACCAGTCTTTTGCAAAGATTACTATAGTAGCTGTGTAGCTGACAAACTATCAAGTTGGTCTTAGAGTTTTATGATGAAGAAGCTTGATAGTGCTGATCGCGAATAGAACAAGTAATATTTAACAAGTACTAATTTCAAAGAAATCAAGCGTATAGAAGGAAATTTAGGGGTAAAAAGTAAAAGTTACGACACGGGGCTCCCAGATGCAAATCTGATAAGAAATACGCAGAGTGTGCTGGAAATGTTTCTTTAATTTGCTGGTTCCGGACGGCAACACAAGTGGGTAAATCCCGCCGTTTATCGACGGTGTCCATCATTAAGTCAAAATGAAGGCCGAGTACTAAATTAAAAAAAGGCGATTTAAGTTTGTGCCCACTATCGCGATAATCTTTTAATACATTGCTTAATTAGTCTAAAAGGTGGGAAAGGAAAAATAATCTTATTTCATAAAATTCATTTTCATTCGTCAGCAGAGTCCTTTTCAATCAGCCCAAAGCTTCCCTAATATTTCAGTGCCATTTTTCCACGAGGGTTCCGTCGTGAAGGCCTTACCCACGGCGTGCGACACACTGGACATATTACAATGCGATTGCCAACGCCCCCCTGGGAGAGCCAAGTAAAACTTGGACTATTTAGGAAAGTGCCCTATTTACAAAAGGACTTGTCGACAACTTTGAAATGCCCTTCATGTTTTGAAACCGTCAGAATGCTGAAGTTGATATAACATTCTTCTCTATGGCCAAACGACTCCAGCATGACGACGCAGTTGCGGGCGACCGAACCTCTGTTTTAAGAACCAATTTCTGAAACATTCTCAAACTATGGTGTAAGAAATTCCAGAAGAAGCTCAGGTTGATGAGCATGAAGAATTCTTCTATACGTGCGACGCAAAATATATAAAATGTTCAACTTTAGTGGCCATCTAAGTAAATAGTAGCGCTTTCACTTATCCATTTGTGATGGGCCATATATTAATAGATTTTGTTTCGATTGTTATTGTTATATTAAATATACTACGACTAACGTGTGTTCAAGTTGCTCAACAAAAACTGTGATTCAGTTTAAATTTTCTCCTCTTTCTAAATTATGTTTCAATTTTCATCCTTTTCTTTTTGAAATACCACAAGTAATCAACCTGATTTTATGCGGACATGGAATACATCGATTTTCTAATTCTTAATATGACTCACAAAGCTTTTCATCAATCATCATTTGGTATTTCATAAATCCAGACTTTCCTTTGATATGAATTCTAAATCAAAGCATACCTTTGAGCTTTCAGGGAAATCTTTTTCTCTCTTTTGAGCCTATACAACAAATAAACACATGAATACGGAAAATGAAAGATTTTCCAGCAAAATGATTGTTAAACAATATAAATCAGCCATGCAGAAAATTAGCTATGCCTGAAAGTACACAAGAAATCATAAAGTAGGCAAAAAAGCTTTAAGGTATGCAAAAAAATGGCTTAAAAGAAGTATTAAAGAGGGGTCACATATAGGGGATATACATATGCATCTACTGGTGTCTATCTAAAATCTACAAAATCTATCTACAAAATTGTAAGACATTTTTAATTGAGCAAATTCCATTCCGATAGTTGATGGTATTAAAAGTACAAGACCTAGTAAAGGCTTCTCAAATTACTGTTAGAATGTTCCCCTAAACGGTTCTATAAATCTATTAAACATTATGTATGGGAAACTCTCCCATCTCTTTTCACAAAATGTAATGAGAATTTATTACTATATTTAATTTCATATCCCAACCACATCCCCTATCTCAGGCCAGCCGTTCGGAAACACTTTATAACCTATCATAAATTTCCTTTACAAAATTTCCAATTCATCGTTAAGCCTCTTTACAATTTCCTAATACTCTCTATCCAATATTAAAGATTACCTAATTATTATGGCATATAACGGCACATATGTGGGTCTGTGTATTTGTGTAGGCCCCTAAAACTATGCTACGCCCGCAATGTTTACATAGTTTGCTGCCTAAAACCACACATTGAATACTTTTCAGAGCAAAAATTTCACACTCGAGAACATGTTCAACTCTAAATGAGTCTTTAATGTGATAATAACCCAGCAAAAACCACAATACCCTCACATCGTAGTGGGTTTCAAAAGAGGATGATACAGCTAGAGACAGGACAAAGGATATAAAAGGGAAGGGAACAGTTTGTTCACACATACGTGTTTATAAATTGTAGCCCATTCAAGAGAGGTATTGGGATTAAAGTCTAAAAGTAGGCAACACTTTTGTTGTCGGCACAGACACAGTTAATTAATATAATTGAATAAAATCCCAACATATACGGAGGGATGCTGGGACTGCCCCTATTCCCAGCTCATTGTTGTTGGAAAAAGTTGTGCCGTAACAGAGTAAACAAGTTTTATTACGGACTGGTGAGACACCATATATTTTGGTGGAGGGAGTGTTTTCTACTTCGGATGTATTTGCGAGTGTATTTGCCATTGTGGGTACACAAGATATGCAACGAATTTATAGGAATATTTACATTTTCAGAGAAGTTTGGAGAAAAATTTAACGTATTTTTAACATGTTAAGGGAATCGCTGACAGGCTAATCGCATGCTAAGAGACCGTAGACCATTATCTGTATTAACTTTGAGGAATTGTTTTAGTCGGATTTCTTCAGCGAAAGTGTATGAAGTTTTTTTAAGCTTTTCGCCATATATGCCCGCTCTTATTCCGCATTTCATCTACGATTCAAACATAAAAATAAACTTCCAAGCACTATGCATGTTCACCATCGATCTGATACGTTCTCTTCGGAATTACATTTCTCACCCACGGAAGGAATGTAGGGAAGACTGATTTTTAGGGAAGACTATCTCCCACTCCATGCCATCCAAGCTCTCTTACAAAAATGTCAAAGAGAGGTAAACGCACAAAGGCAAAGGCGTGGTGTGTCGGGTAGTTTCCATCTTCTTTAAGGCAGTACCTAAGATTGTAAATTCTTTGAATCATGCTGAGTATTTTCAAGAGATTGTTCTTTTCATATGATCTTGAGGTCTGTAGTAGAGAATATTAATACCTTGGAATTCATACCTTAACAGGTAACGACAATGCCGGCATGAACGAGAAACCTCCTTAAAGTTTTCAGAGCTTCCCACCACACAAAGTGGCTACACTTTTTGTACACATCTGAGCAAAGTACCGGGGAAAGAGCTGCTCCCGGTAGAAAGTCCCTTGTAGCCTATTTGTGTACAGAAAGATATCCTGTAGTTGACGATACTGGAGATCAACATACAGGCAACCCATTCCACAAAGATCTTTGCTATACTAAAGTCGTTAATATATAGGTACAACATATTGATTGTACAGAATATCTCATTATTATAAACTCCTATATCAAAGAAGGTAAGTTGCAATCCACGTATTCCTAAACATCATTCGTCGCGTGCCCAACAGATCTTTCAACGAGATATGCCTCACATACACGTCAACCAAACTCATCGAAATGTCAAGAGGAAAAGATTAAAAAAGATTTTTGGCCTGCATTCCTTAGTTGAGGATTGCCTGACTTGGGTATAAAAAACACATCATACTTCTCCCTATTCGGCTGAAACAGACCCTGAATATATCTGCAAATATGAGAGCAATCTCACAAACAGAAAACGGCTGCAAGATTGCAATAATCTCGTCAGGAGCAGAGAGAATTAAAAAATACTGTTTCTGATTATAGAGCAGCAAAACTATGCAATCCATATGGTTTCAATCCGAAGAACTCTGGTAGACCTTAATTTGGTCTCAAGTGGAACTAATTGAATTCGGCTCCACCTATCAGTAATTGATTGTACAATTTTTGAAAGCGTAACTGACTCAGAAACGACAGTTTGCAATAATTTTGAAGAAGCACACAGATGCACAGATATTTATTTTTGACTTACGCGCCACCTATCATTGTAATATTGCACCATTTGAAATTGATAAGCCAAAAATTTTATTGCAAGCAAATGAATGTTGAGTATCTCAAATTAAAATCACAAGCAAACAATTCTTAATATTTACATAAACAAATTCCGAATTACACGCCACTTACAGCAACTAATTGTCCTATATACACTGTACGCAACTCATATTTACATGTAGAAACCATTGCTTATATGTGGGCAATAATAATCCAATGCTTCGTCATAATCGAATTAAAGGTTTATGAGTTTGTAGTACATTTGTCTATTTGAATTAAAATTGACTTCAAAGAACGAGTTAGAAGAGATATGATATTATGCATACAGAATAAGTGATATAGTTACACGAATTATTAATGTAAGACTTTATATTAAGCAGTCACCAAAAGAACCAAGTATTTTATTACCAGCATATGTGTGGGCCTCAAAATATGTATACATATGCTGCGATGCGTGGTTCTGATTATAATTCTTTTATACGAGGTGGCTTGGCTTAAGTTTTTACTGATATTCTTGTGTTTTTGTACCATAGAGGGGAATAAAGTGTTTCCAATGATTGATACAAGCATATGTAACAGGCCTGAAAGTATGCAATGTTTTATTGTAACCCTATTGAGCTAGAGTTGTGCAGAACCCATTCAGAAGTTCTCAAACTACTTTGAGGTACTCTCGAATGTAAACGACATATTGAAGAGAAATATGTGTAGGGAGGTGCTTGTATGGTCACCTTAATGGCTGGGACTATTCCGAGAAGTAGTAAACAAAATCGGCACAACTCTATATTGAACACAGCAGTGTACATTTCATAATTTGAATCTTAGAGATAAAATTGTATTTATCCCCTCATTCGCTCTGCAAATTTCATTTCGGTCGTATAAAAACAATATCATAACATTTTTGGATTTGCTTAAAATGTAATGAATATTACATTTAACAAATAAATTTAATAGAAATCACATTTTCCACTTTATTTATCCGTTCGCTTGGTAAATATACATATTCATGAGCATAGCTCCCACACACAGTTCGCACCAACTTAAAGAGGCTTCCTAAACCCAAAGGCAAAACACGTCTGAGACATCCACTTCAATGCACTAATGATGAAACACCCTATGGTTACAACATCGTTAAATTCCACTTAGCTTTAAAACCAACTTCAACTTCCCGGAGAGGTTTGGATAGGCTACCCCTCTCTAAAGCACACAAACACATGAAAACGAACCTGAAGGGTATATCCTGCAAACAAGATAGAAAGTAAGCAAAACACACTTAAAGAAATCAAACAAAATGTTGCCCATACTTTTAGGCACTTTCTCAACTAGAATTCAAACTGGCGCTGCCAGCTCACATACCATTTCCTTTTCTTCACATTTCTGGCCAGGTTTTTAAAAATTGGTATTATGCCATTCCTCTCGGCATGCAGTTGTTCTTCTTCCCGAGAACTACGCTCGTCTGCCCTCTGTCGCTGTTAAGCGCAAATGTTATAAGTCATAAGCCATCGCTAACGATAACAGCTCTAAGGGCTGGACTTTTGTTTTAAAGTTCGTTATTCTACCCCAGAGCCAGTGAACGTAAAAAAATCTCTACGAACATTTACGAGTATTTTGTGTCTTTTGTTTCAGTTTTAAATATAGTTTACAAAAACTTCAGAGAATGTGAAAACATTCGTATGTACTATAATATATATAAAAAGACATTGTGTATGTAACTATTGAATTAAAATAAGCCACAGTGCCACGATACTGAACAAGTAAAGTAAAGTAAACGACTTACAGGAAAAAGATTAAACAACAAATGCTAACATGTTGTTGTTAACATCACATCGGACGCCACCTATCGTACATTAGATGTGCTGATTTATGCTTATATACAATATATACATACGATTGCCTATCTGTGGGCAATAACCTCGTAAAATTTATTTATTATTTTAAAGAACCCTATTTTAAATTCAGAAAATGAGCATTTAAAGCATCTCTATTCTTCTTCATTTGGCTTCAGACCTCTTCCCTGGCAAGAAACGAAAATTTCTCCAACATTTTACTCCACTTTGTATACAACCATAGCTTCGTTTAGTGTCCTCGAACCAAAATATCCGTTTGTTTCTTTTTTGATTGATACAGAATCTGGCTGTATCCTGCCCATACTTCAATGTAGCTCATAGCCTATTGGATTGTCTGGAGAATAAATGTTGATGGAGAATAAATGGCAACGAACCGAAGTGTATATATTTTTTCATTAAAGGCTAAACTATGCCGAGATCACATATAACAAAAAAAACAAATTCTTTTCATCTCGTAAATGAGACATTGGAGAGCTTCCCACATTCAGTGAGCTTACATGCACTCTATTTTTAGATTCATTCATCTAGACCTACAGTTTAACGACGGTTTGAGGAGCATTAACAAGACTTGTCGATTATTCGACTACTCAATGTGTTCGTCAGACACATCGAGGTGACCTCCGCTCACATAATCATAGGTGACTGTGTGCGGGGAAAGAAGGATAATGAAGAAATTACAGCTAACTCTAAGCACCAAAAGATAAAATGTTCGCCCAGTATACTCAAGCACTTTTTTAATATTTGATAGAGTTCGAGTTCATTTTGGTTTAAGTCCATAATATCTATATGTATAATTTAATAGCTGTATGAAACTAATGGCAACATCCTGTATCAAAATATCACAGCATACTTTCAGGGGCAATTTAAATCGTCTCAAATTTAGAGGCATTTAGTTTGTTCGAACCAAGGGAGTGTATCTGATGTGAGCGAACTGAAATCTCAATATTATTCCCCTGTATTTAAATGATCACTGAAATTAGCTGAATTAGATCTGAAATTGAAATGAATGTGTGAAGCAGAGTTCTCATAATGGTCGACTACAAATTCCTACCATGAAAAAGCTGTCCTGTGCCAGCTATACTTTGGAGGATGCTGGATGGGGATATAGGCTGCGGAATGGTAAAATAAAGCTAGAAAAGAAAATTAACTCTTCCTCCAGAAACTGGATTCCAGATTCTGCTCACTACAAATACCTACTAGTGCCCAGTATCACAGAGTGAATCTAGCTTATTAGACAAACCATTGCAGAAATACACATCTAGCAAGTATATATAAAGTCTCCTAAAAAAAATTTTTGCCTACTATAACATTCTGAAATTTTTCTTGAATGGGAAAAACAGTCTCTTCACTCCCCATTGAACATCTGATAATGTTGGTACTATCAGGTCAAGGTACCACCAGGCCGAATTTCAAAAAAAGCTGATTTTATCTAGTGAACGGATTGTCTATGATTTCGAATGTATCGAAAACGGAATTAACTATCAATACCGGATTGCACCAAAAGCTGTTTGAGAGGATTATACACACGAAACAGTTTTCCTACTTACGTTGCACATGGTGGGTTTAAATGCGTTTATTCACCATGACGATGGTTTCACCATTGAATAGGTTAACGAATAGAATGAGGTCACTGAAAGCAAGAAGCCACAAAGAGGGAAAAGGGGGTAGTCTTGTTATGCCTCTTCACTAACCGTGTTGAGAGATCTGTGTGCTTTGAAGAGGGCTCTCTTTCTCTCGCCTCACCTAAAATTAGACAATCAAGGTTTGAGGGACGGTCTCCCCACTTGTTTTGCATCATCCGATAATATTAATGAAGTTCGGCAAGGCAAATCAGAAAAGGCGTAAACCATAAGAGATGTCATGATTCCAAAAGCGGTTAGGAACTGTAATAAGAGCTCGTAATATTTCTACAAAAATTCAACAAACTTGTTATCTATCCTCATGAATACAAAGTGGTGGTTTACAAATTATCGTACGTAGGGGATGGAATTAAAACTTGTAAAGCCAATAACTCAACGTCATCTAAGTCTGTCAGGTAAGCAGAATTCAATTCTTCCTGAATCAGTAGTTGAAGATCTGGTGGACAAACTCTCCATTCCCAGTGGATAAACTAATGTCACTGATAAAGTTCTATTCAATGGTGTCAGCTTTGGAAGAAAATTTTAGTGGTGCATTAATGCTTGTTTTAAAAACTGTATGAAGCAGCAGGACTGTATTAAACTCGGAATACACCTCGAGAGAATCTACAGACAGACAGACAGACAGACAGAGAGAAGTTAGAACATTCCCGCGCAGTCCTAACTTATAAATCAAGCAACATCATAATTATGAAAGAAAGCTTGTGGATGGATTTTGATTGTTGGGAAAATATAATTTCCTGTTCATTCTTGAACTGGGGAAATAAGTTTTAATGACCAGTCTCTCATACCCCATGAATATTCTGAAGGCGTTAATATTCTGAAGGTGTTATTTCCTGTACATTCTTGAACTGGGAAAATAAGTTTTAATGACCAGTCTCTCATACCCTATGAATATTCTAAAGGCGTTAATATTCTGAAGCTGTTATTTCCTGTACATTCTTGAACTGGGAAGATAAGTTGTGATGACCAGTCTCTCCTACCCCATGGATATTCTAAAGGCGTTAATTAGATTCTACTAAACCTAAAAAAAACGTCGAGAAAGCCTCTTTATGGTGCAAAAACTTGCTGTTTTTGGACGTAGTTTATAATCCGGTTTCGATTGTTAAAAAAAAGAGTTATTTGCTGTAAATTCTACGTTGTTTACTGGCCAATGTCTCCTCCTCCACGAATATGTTGACGGCATTTGCAAAGTCCTGCTGCAAAAACCGGTAAAATAATATCTGTGGTAGGATGTCTATTGTAGGATACTATTTTACAAATTTATAGAATGATTCCTATTGTTAAAAAGCAGTTTTATACTATATATTCCGGGTCTCTTTGTGGCTCTATCAGCCAAAAGAGATGAATCTCAGGGATTTGTGCGAATTAAATGCAAAATGATGTATTGCCGCTGTGCTTTTTGTAACAACCAGCTGCTTAGCCCATTCCTGCAGTGTTTTTTTTTTTTTTTTGGTATGCAAATTCGTTTCAAATGCAGACTGCCGAAATTTAGCATAAGCTAGTAGCTACTCTTGATTTCTTTAGTCGACCAGAATCACTCAAATCAATTCAGGCTGTAGTTCTCACAAAAATACTGCCGAACTAAAGTCCATCAATCTCTAAAGGGCCTTTGAACAGTGTTGTACTCGGTTTCTCCAAAGCCCTACCACAGGACATAGGCAAGTCCAAATGAAGAAGTGCACATTCAGCTAGACAAAGTACAAACACAATTACATAGAATAGAAACCCCTGAAAAGTAAGAGGGGTTTAATCAATTTAAAGTACGTCTTCAGTTATGTCCACAAAAAATGCTCTTATAATTGTTATCGAGTAATTTTCCGTTTCTTTACACTGTGAGGCGTCAGTGTGTCGTCAAGTCTGCATAGTATAGCCCTTCCAACGTAAGCTACTTTTTCCTAGTTTGCCCAACAAACACCAACCACTGCATATCATGCAACATTGCCATCATCATCATTGCCGTCACCATTACCATCATCACGGTACTGGCACGAGCCCTCCCCACGGAGAGGTTGGGCCGAAGTTTAGTTGCACCCTAGTGGAGGCTATGCATGGTATTGATGGATGGAACGGCAAAGGAAAAAGGTTACTGAACGTACATGAACTATACTGCCATCGGAATGTTAGAACATGCACCAACTAACTATACGTAGTACGTAACTATTCCATCAAGAGAGGAGCTGAGCTGTTCACTTAAGTTTTACATTTTTCGTTTTTCTTTCCAGCATTTTTTTCACTCAGTTGTGATGTTTTCGGAACAAATTTTCTTAACGGTTGTTGAAAACGATTAGCAAATGAGTTTTGCCCGACAAGGAAAGCAAAAATTAAGTTTGTTGTACCTCATTTGGCTTAACGATGATTGAGAACTAAAGAAATTTAAGAGATGAAAGGATGCATGAGAACTGCTTGAAGATCGAAAACGTTGATGAGCAAAATCCTTATTGAAACTTATGGATATAAGAAGTTTCAAGGAAATCTTAGGTTTAACCTTTAGCAAATGTTCTTACCACGCCTCTATTGCACTTTTCCTTTACTATAATTTTAATGAAAAATGCCATTAAAAATGTTATTAAATATGAAAGAAATAAGGTAAAATGTCCCTGTTAGTTTTCGTTGCACATCAGGAGCAGACATGATTAACAACCATAACAGGAAAACGTTGAAGCAATGTAGTTAAATTGAAAGGATAATGACTCAAGGACATATAAATACCAAAGTGAACACTTAGCGGAAAAGTTGCAAAGCTGGTTCTAAATGAAAGCAATCTTATAACAAAAATTATCGACTTTCTTAAGTTGTCAAATAGTTTAGTAATAAAGCCTTAATTTTACCTATGTATTGGACTCAAAGGCAACTAAGGTTAGTTTCAGTGTGTTCTGAAAAAATAGTCTACATTGAACAACCGCATTTGATCTTATCAGTGCGACTTTAGACCAAATACATCTGTTGAACTGTGTTCAAGTACAATAAATTATGAATTTGAAAATGAAATATTTATGGGACTAGTAGTTTCCCATTTTTATTAATTCTCGATTGATGGAAAGCCTGGTTGGTGGCTACTGATATAAAGTGTGTCGCACTGAGCCGATGCAAATGTTGGCCAAGCCAAGATTAACTGTCTGGAATATTTGTTTGCTGAGGTAAGCAGCTCTACTATGAGCTGCTTTTCTATAGCCAAACTATCAATTAACATTTGTACAGTCAACAATTGCATTGTCTGAAGAAAGCAACAACCCAGAAGCGGCTTGCTTTGGGCAATAGGGAACTTGGTTGGAAGGCTCTTACGCATCCACCTTATAATCCGGACCTGACGCCAAGTAATTGTCACTTGTTCCTGTTTATGACAAAATGATTTTGCGGGTGAAAGCTTAGCCTCAATAGAAGCTTATTTTATATCAGTTGTTTTGGTCTTTTTTGCCAATAGAGACGAGGGTTTCTACGATAGAGACATAATGAATTACCTTCAAAATGGCAAAAAGTTGTCAAAAAAAACGGTGCAAATTTGACCGAACATTCTAACTACTCGTATGCTCAATAAAGCTTTCAATTTCAAGCAAAAATAATGGCTTCCTTTTCACTACAACTGGTATTAGCTGCCGAAATTTTAACTTTATAAAGGTAAACATTGAAAGGGCATCAGTAAAATTGAGTTTGGGGAAAAAGAGGGCTAAAACCAAATTCATGGGTTCGGCCAAAAACTTATTCCTTACGCCCGGAATAATGCAATAACAGTAAAAGGTATACATTAAGTGAGCTACATGAACTGAAAATGGGTTTTCAATATTATATACAAAATTTACACTGTTTAGCTTTTCATTAAGCAATGTGATGATATTCGAGAAAGCTCAAATATCCAAGGACGCATAAGTTGCCATTTTGCGAAAATAGAAATAGTTATCCATCCAGCTAACTGGTAATATAATCGATAGCACAACCCTTTGAAGAAAAATTTTATTAGCAGTAATAAATAATCGCCAATAGATAAATGATTTTAAAACCACTATTTGTAGTAGACCAAAATCGTAGTTTAGTTCACCTTCCCACTAAGTAAGACAAATGATATCAGATAGCCATATCTTCGAATACAGCCAATATTTTAAGAAGAAAATCTTCTTTTGGACGAGAAAAACTTTGGCCGCGCCTGATGCTGTTTAACTACCTGGGGGAGAAACATGGACGCCTTAGCAAAATAAACAAAAAAAAAACAAATTTCTTTAAATTCCACACTTAGCAAGCTTACACGCATTTTATTCTATATTTAGATTTCGAACATCAGTTTGAGAAGATTTTACTATATTTGTCGATTACTCGACTACTCGAAGAGCTCGTCATGACCGCCACTCAAGCGCAATGCACAATAGTTGCGTATTCTAACTATCGGGCCACGGCCGGTCGTACTTGAACAGGAAAGTTGGAGTCTGTCAAAGTCATACGAATGGAATGTATGCCGACATCGATGGTGTTAATCGTTTCATTACAGAGATTGCATTGGATAAATCCAGTCGTGCGAATGGAAGAAAATGCATCAGTACGAGAAGTCTTCAAAAGGGACTTTTTAACACCGCGCTGTATGGGCCGTCAATTTTTTATGTAAGTTACTGGTTAAGAAATGCAACAGGCCGAAGTGAATGGATACATTAGATAAAATAAAACTAATAAACAGCAAACGGAAAATAGAACAAATAAACAAAATAGTCAAAATTAACAAAATTAGCAAAATATATAAAATAGACAAAGCAGACAAAATATAAAAAAATAACAAAATATACAAAAATTAACAAAATTAACAAAATATACAAGAATATACAGAATAGACAAAATAGAAAATATTGACAGAATAGGCAGCATGGACAATATAGACAAAAAAATGGACAAAATAGACAAAATATGATAGAAAAAATTAACAAAATGGTTAAAATAGACAGCATAGACAAAATAGAAGATATAGACAAAATAGGTAAAATAGACAGCAAAGGCAAAATATTCAAAATAGACAAAATGGACAAGATAGAAAAAATGGGCAAAATAGACAAAATGGACTAGATAGGCAGAATGGGCAAAATATACAAAATTAACAAAATAGACAAAATGGACAAAATATAATACAAAAAACTAACAAAATGGTTAAAATATACAGAATGGACAAAATAGAAGATATTGACAAAATAGACACCATAGACAATATAGGCAAAATAGTCAAAATAGGCAAAGTAGACAGCATAGACAAAATATTCAAAATAGACAAATGGACAAGATAGAAAAAATGGACAAAATAGACAAAATGGACAAAATAGGCAGAATGGACAAAATAGACAAAATTAACAAAATAGACAAAACAAGCAAATCAGACAAATCAAAGAAATGGACAAAACACGCCAAATGGAAGAAATAGATAAAATATAAGAAACAGACAAATTATACGAAACAGATAAAATAAATAAAAATAAGCAAAGTAGATAAATAGATCAAATTCGGAAAATAAACAAAGTAAAAACAGATCAAATCAACAAATTAGACACAAAAACAAAACATACAAAATGCCCAAAATACACCAAATAGAAAAATTAGACAAATTGAACAAAGTGTACAAAATATACGTTATTGATAATATAGGAAAAGTAAACAAAATAATCAAAACGGACGAAATAGGCAATAGATGAAATAGACAAAACAAAGAACATATTTTTTCACTTAATCGACAAAATAGATGCAAAGAAAAATAGAAAGAATATATTTACAAAGTGAAAACAGTACATATAAAAAGTAAATGTAATAGACAAAATACATCAGTATAAACAACAACTGCAAAGAAACAGTAAATTCGATTGGAAATTAGAGGTAAAAAGTTAAATTTCTTACAATAGAATACATAAAAGTGTCAATAAACTTTCTTTTTTTGTATTTTACTGATTCTTCAGATATTCTTCCAACGTATTGCGGACAAAAAATTTAAGTTCTAATTCTCTTTAAATTTAAGGGATCAAAGGTCCTTTCGGTCCTCATTAATTGCTGTCGCTCGAGTCTCTTTATGTTTAAGTATGACCGCACAATTTTCTATAGAAATCATCTAAACAATCGATTGTGTGTTTTGTTACGTTGTGCTCCTCATTTCGTCTGTTCCTGGCCACCAACGAAGCGAATCCTTTCCGGGCTTTGTATCATTGTTGTCCTATTGTCTGGCCATTCTTAACTTTCACAACACGTTTCGGCATTTTGCGCATTTGTTTCTTTTTGTTCTCCTTTTGGCACAATTTCACAGCTCAGAACAAAAAAAGAGCTTATCATAAAAATGAATCCAACGAAATCGGTAACGAAATAACGCTCACTCGCAGGATTTCCAAAGGAAGGCAAAGGATAGCCGACGAGACTTGTAATGCAACAAACGCCAACTAATAGGACGTTCACGACTAAGTGGCTGATGAGGCAACAATTTCTTCCCGCTGTGTGTTGAGAACATTTTTATTGCTGGGATTCTGGAAAAGTATTCGGAACTTGTTGTGGATGCTTTTCTTGAGTTTAAGGCAAACAAAATCTTAGAAAATGCGAGAAAAAAACCTTATGCATTTCTTGGCATCATTAGTTTGCGAAACTTTGGTGATTTAAATACGATATATACGAAAATTGTCACGGAGAGGGGGAATATCCACTTTAAAGACATCCTGTTAAAAGGATACATGAGAAGTTTTGACAATGCAATTTTCTAATTACTAGGAAATATGAAACAAAGTTCTTTGGCCAAAGCAGCTCGTTGAGTTTCAACGGAGCCAAGTTGGTGAACAGGAAAGTTTGCAATTTTCGTGCACTGTGGCGCCTCAAGTGACCGTATTGAAAAGCAGGAAAAATTATCAGGC
Source organism: Philornis downsi (assembly GCA_019455685.1). Classification (NCBI taxonomy): domain Eukaryota; kingdom Metazoa; phylum Arthropoda; class Insecta; order Diptera; family Muscidae; genus Philornis; species Philornis downsi. Next base: position 2,753,110 of record JAHXMU010000009.1, read on the forward strand.
AATGCATGACAGTAGTTAAAGAGGCAAACAGCAAATAACAGGCAACAGCAAATTGAAAAAAAAACGATAAATTATAAAAGTAACACAATTAGACATTATTTTGTCTAAAAACCTAAAAAAGGTAAAACCCGTTATTGAAATAAATTAAATTTAAATTAAATTTCAATAATTAAATTAAATTTAATTTAATTAAATTAAATTTAAAAAATTTAAAATTTAATTTAATTAAATTTGAATTTAATTTGACATATACAGATATAAAATCAGTTATACGAAGCAGATATCGAGCAAAATGGAGCAAATACGCAAGCTGTACTAGATCTAGAAATTTTACAAAATTAGACAAATTGGCAGAATACACTTAATAAAAAAAGTACACAAAATATGCAAAATATATCAAACATACACAGAAAAATTAGACCAAATAGACAAACTAGGTAAAATATACCGAGTAGATAGAAATTGACCAAGTAGACAAAAATCACAAGTAGATAGAATAGACAAACGGACGAAATTTATCAAATAGACCAAATTTATAAAACAGAAAATATAGACGAAACAAGAAAATAAGATAAAATACACAAGACGGACAAACAAACAAATACAATTAACTACACAATTTATAAATGAAGAAAATAGACAAAATGTACAAAATAAAACAAGAATGTCTAAAATAGACAAACATATACAATGATAGCAAAAAAAAACAGAAAAAATTTTGACAGAAATAGATAATACAGAACACAAACAAATTTCGAAAAAGCAGACAAATTAGCAAATTATGCAAAAGAGACAAAATAGATTGTATAAACATGATGTTTATACTTATCTTTTTCCCCCAAAACTTGTTAAACATTATGTTTATACTTATGTTTTTTTACCAAACTATATTAAAAATTAATTTAACATGAATTTGCAAACGTTCCACGAACATACCTAATGTAAGATTAAATCAAATTGTACTTTATGCTACCTTTTTGCCCTTTTTGGGGTAAAGATATTGTGAATTGTTCATAAGGAAAATGTCAGATAATATTTAACGAAAGCCAGAAATTACACTTGTAACTACCATAAATTGTAAAACCAAGGAGTGGTTACTCTGCACAACACAAGCGGTATACATCACAGCTTCCCAAATACACTTATATTGAATTGAAATTAATTTCTTAATTTCTTTTATTTCTCAACCTACAACCAAATGATTTCTCAAATCTCTTGAGAAATTATCTGATTAAAAGGCGCCATAACATTCATCAGCAGGTCGACTTGCCTTCCCAGCGGTACAGAAGATTACCTCAATCCCAAAATACAGTCCACAACCTATTCTAGAAATTTTCAACCAGGTCCGGTGTCGATCATCACATCAAATTGATTGCAGCAATAACAGCATCGGTCGATTTGCCCCAGCTGCATTCAATCAACTTCTACTTCTTCATCCAATTTTATTATTCATAGATGAAATAGAGGAAATAATATAAATAAACAAAATAAATAGAATAGACAAAGTAGGCAAAATGTAAAAAATAGACAAAATAGACAAAGTAGACAAAATAGCCAAAATGGACCAAGTAGTTCAAATACACCAACTAGATAAAATATACAATAAAAACAAGGTAGGTAGAATGGACAAAATATAAAAACAAACTGATAAATATAAAAATGTCAAAACGGGGAAATATGTAAAATAGAAGAATGGACAAATCACACCAAACACCAACAAAAATAAAATAAACAAAACGGAATAAATAGGCAATATAGAGATAAGTTAGAAAATATGAACCAAACGGACAAAATTTCAAAAACAGGCAAGAAAAAACAAAATAGGCGGAAAGACAAAATATACAGAACAGACCAAACTAACAAAATTAATAATATAGACAAATCTGATAGAATACTTAAAAATGTGCAAAATAGATACAGTAGACTAAACAAAGTATTGGAAAAGGGTACACAAAACATACAAAATTGTACAAATTATGTTATATGAGCCTTCGAAGAACCCTTTTCTGTATGAGAAGCGTACTAGAGGCACTGCACATACCAGTATAGAAAATTATACTGAAAGGCACTACTTATTCATATATATGTAGATAAGATAGTCAAAGAGAAATTTCACTTAGATAACTGCCTTAGGAAAGACTTTCCATATCAAAAAATGTCTTGAAAAACATTTTTCATATAGCATTTATGAGATACTATAAATGTAATTACCTTTGGAGGGAATTATATAATGAAAAAAAAAAACTTATTATATTGTCTTTAAGCGCCTTAGGTTACACTTTTCATGCACAAGAATATTTTGGAAAACACTTTTCGTATAGAAGAGTGTTCTGAAAGGCATTTTCCATGTTTGAAAGTACATTTAGTATTCTTCTTAGTAGAGAATATCTTCAGAACGTATTATGTTATTGAAGAAACTTTTCATATAAGAATCGAATTTGGAAAACACATTTAATATAGAAACGTATGTTCTTATAAAACATATAGCATAGAACCATTCCTTTAAGATACTTTTCGTATTCGAAAAATACAATCATATAGAAAAGTGTCTTTGAAGACGCTTTCAATGTAGAAAATCGTCATAGAGGAATATCTTAAGGTAGAAGATATTTTGGATCACCCCTTTCAGAAAGATAGATATGTTGAAAGACACATTTCATGTAAAAAAAAACCTCGAGCTAGTTCGTTAAAAAAACAGCTCTTTAAATAAGACAAAGAAGATGGGACAGTACTTCGCACAAAGATAGATTTCTTACGAGGTGTTATCAAAAAATAACCGTTATTTTCAATTTTTTCAAAAAGTATTTATTTATTTATCAATAACTATCTTGTCCCCCTCAAAGTAATCCCCCTCAGATCGATGTGGGAGCTGGTGCGTTTTCATGGTGCAAATCCATGATTGTTTTTTCCACATTTCTGTGCGTTTCTGACGAAATGCTTCGCGCAAACGACGCATAACTTCAAGGTAGTATTGTGGCAAGAATTCATGGCGCACCACGGCATTGCAATCGAAGAAAACAGTGAGCAAAACCTTCACATTTGACAGAACTTGACGTGCTTTTTCGGTTTTGGCTCTTCTGGACGCTTTCATTGGGATGATTGGGCTTTGGTTTCAATGTCATAGTCGTACACCCATGATTTGTTACCAGTTATGACCTTTTTGAGGAAATCTGGATCGTCGTTGGGGACGTTCAACAGCTCCTGAGCGATGTTCATGCGACGTTGTTTTTGCTCAAAATTTAGCAATTTTGGTACAATCTTCGCTGCCACACGTTTCATGCCTAAAACATCCGTAAAAATTGCTTGGCATGAGCCGAACGATATGCCAACATCATCAGTAATCTCTCTAATAGTGATTCGACGATTATCCAAAATCAGGACGGCCAGGACGAGCATCGTCATTAACATCTTCTCGGTCTTCCTTAAACCGGTTATACCACAATTAAACTTGTGTTCTGCTCAGAGTAGACTTGCCAAACGCCACAGTCAACATTTCAAATGTCCTTGCACATTTAATTTCATTTTTTACACAAAACTTAATACAGTTTCTTTGATCCATTTTTTCGAATAGTAAAAAGTCGAAAAGCACATCAAAACACGACTAACCTTTTTATCTGTCAAAAACAAACTGACAATCCAAAATGGCTGATATTGTCAACATATATAACAGACATGTGTACCAACATAACAAAAAAAGTGCGAACATACGTAACTCATTAAATTTGAAAATAAAGGTTATTTTTTGATCACACCTCTTAGAAGACAGTTTTTAGATTCAAATACATTCTGTCAAAAGATAAAATTGAAAATTTGAAAACCACTCTAAAGGAATTAATCTCTATACTGACGCGGAGTTTGAGCAATTCGTCATTTAGTTTGTTTTCAGTCCTCTATTTTGCCGGTTCATCCCTAGTGTGTTTTGCAATTTTTGGATGAAAATATCGAACAAAGAATTCGTCCCAAATTTCATATTGCAAATACAATTTCACGTGCCTAATTGCTGAAAATATTGCAAAATGTTTTTCAAGAAACTTGCATATGAATCGTACAGTACATTCAAAAGCGGTCAAGATGTATTGGAAGGTCGTGCTCACTCTTGCCATTAACATTTCCAACTGAACATCGATAAAGTGAAGGAAATGTTTACTAAAAATCCTCATTTAAGTTTAAGAGATATAACCGTCGAATTTTCAGAGCCTCACGAATCATGTCGTACCATTTTGCAGTATTGTTTGTGTATGGCACGCGCTGTCGCTCGACTAGTAAAGGTCGTTCAAAACACGTCAGAACGAGTCAATTCTGATCCCATATTCATAAAAGCATTACAACTGATGATGAGACATGGATTTACTAGTTTGATATGCAATCCAGTCAACAAGCATCGAAATGGTGCCTTCCAACTGAGCTGAAACCGAAAAAAATCACGTCAAAGTCAAGGTAGTATTGACTGTCTTCCTCGACCATCATAGTATGTACACTCGCCAAATGTTCAGGCTGTAAATAAAGAATACAATTTAGGCACTAGGCAGCTGTTGAGAGAGCAAATTTGTCCAAAAAAAATCAAATTTCAGGAAACACATCGCACCACGCACTTGTAAGGCTATAATTGTGAACTAATTTCTAGTCAAATACTCAATAAATATCATTGAACAGCCATCGTATTCATCTGCTATGGCACCGGCTGGCATTTTTTTCCTCTTTCCAAAACTTAAATTAGCATATCGAGGCACTCATCTACAGCCGATATCAATGAGAGCACGAATGCAACGAGAAGACGTTTCCAGAAAACTCTTCAAAATGAAAATCGGTACAATAAGTTTGAATGAAAAATAAATATTTTGGAAAAAAGTTTCTTGAGCGATGCAATTTACACATAGAAAAGCGTCTTGAAAGACACTTATTACAGGGAAAAGTACGTTGGCAGACACATCTTCATGAAGAGAAGTGTCTATAACGACTGTAAAGTGTTTAAAAACCACCTTTTTCGTATAGAAAATGTTTTATATGGGAAAAGTGTTCTGGAAGAAATTGTTTTGGAATGAAATTTTCAAGCTAAATTATGGAAAGGCTCTCGGGCGACGCTATTTCCGTAAAGAAAAATGTCTGGGATAACATTGTCGAATATAAAAGTATCTTAGA
>JAHXMU010000009.1:2810244-2845838 GCA_019455685.1 Philornis downsi
GAAAAGAAATGCACAGCAACTGCGCACATAGCCAGACAGGTTATGGCGGAGCTTGAATGAAAGTTCCCACGAGAATACGATACGAAAATATCGCACTAGACACTTTTCCACATGAAGTATTGCACCACTCTGTATTATTTGTCAGCAAACTTCCTGTTTTTCCTGGAAAATAACTTCAAAGTTTTTGTTACATCTAGTATTTATTTTCCTGCTTCATATTGTAATCATTAATGATAATCATGGGCATCATCTTCTTCAACCTCGTCGTTAGAGTATTCTGGTGACCGCCTCGCTTCCCTATTGCCGCCTTTATCACGCCTCGAAGACGACTCGTCTGATCTCATTCTTCGTTCCTCTCCATCCCCTTTTTGCAGGCCGTCAGACCATTTGCCTCGAGGAGTATCCGAATAGGCACTGGGATCCATAGGATCCAATTTGTCTGCATCATTGCGACTGTAGTGACGCCTGTAGCCAGAATAGCGATCACGATCTCGTTCTCCTCTATCACGATCCAAGCGGTCACGTTCATTGCGATCGCGATCACGTTCATTACGATCCCGTTCTCGATCAATCCAATCACGGTCGCGGTCACGATCTCTGTCTCTATCTCCCCAATCGCGCTCCCTGTCACGTTCTCTGTCACGCTCATTGCGATCGCGCTCTCCGCCACGATCCTTTCTTTGTCTTGCTAAAGCTCTGTCCAAATCACGGGACTTTTGTTTGCGTGGCAGAGGCACTGAAGGATTATCGTTCACCTCTTGCAAAGAAGGAAAGTCGTGCGAGTCCAGTGATCGTGGGGATTTGGATCTCATTGATGCGCTTATTATCTCATCCACCTCACGGTGATGACGCGACTGGGCAGATTCCTTAATGTGTGTATCCGTGTCGTTGTCACTTTGATTATCGCCTTCACTGTCTCCGGCAGCGTCACCCGTGGACTCCTCCATTTGTCGTCTCACGGCAGCAGCACTTTTAGTTATCTCCGATTTGGGATGAGTGGGCGGGAGCCAAGAGACAACATTGTCGGCCTCACAAGCAAAGTAATAGCAACCGCAACCCGGGTCGTACATCTCCACCCAGCCTTTAGGCAAGGGATATTTGCGTATCAAACGTCTATAACGCCTCATATATTCCGCCGATGGTTTCGGTGTACCCTCCGCCCAGCGGTTCACACAAAACAAAGTGCATTTATGCCAAATATTGTATTTGTTTGGACAGCATTTGTAGCCAACCGCGGAGCTGGCCTCTCCCATGCGCGTCTTCATCTGGGCTAACCAATTGTTGTCCTCTACTGGCTTGCGTACAGTATCATGATCCAAGTCATACTGAGAGGGATATTGATAGTCTTCCGAATTGTTTTGCGACGGTGGTTCGGCATCCATCTCATCATAGTCCTCAGCAATGACTTCCTCATTGTCGGCTGTAACAGCTGGGAGAGGAGGCTCTAAAAGTATGAATTCCTTAATATTGAAAACTGAAGTGGTGAATTTTTCAGTAAATTACCATTCTCCTTTTGCGATTTTTGTTTATTAACCAGGCCACGTTGTGCCAATCTGGCCAGCAATGCTGGTGGCAAACTCATTGTATTATAGTAAGCAAAAGTCACAGGGTTTGTAAGGAGCAGCGCAGAATTCCAAAATTTTCCCGACAGGGATTTAAACGGATAATGTTTACAAACAGCTGTTTTCCAAATGACGGTTGTCGTGGGGTATGTTCAGTGCAAAGCCTTGCGCAATACAAGCAAATCTGTAAGAGTTACACTAGAAAAAAAAGAAACAATAATATTTTGGAAAACAATTTGTTTAAAGATAAACAATGGTTTAGATAAGTTTTAGTTTCCTTACATCATCTCATAAATTGTTATTTTTAAACCCGTAAAAAGTTAAATGTTATTAAAAGAGTAATGCAGAAGCCATTGAATATAAATTAGCTTGGGTCTTCCTTCTACTTACAATGTAAAATATAAAATAACTTAAATTCAAAGTTTTTTTTCTGAAAATGTATATAATTTATATTTTCATAGAGCAATCTCAAAACATATTTTAAATTATTTTTAACCTTTTCCATTTAAATATGCGTCATATAATTTAAAATACGTTTAGAAAAATCAAGATAATTATTTTAATTTATTTATTCAGGATTGTAATTGTAAGCCTTAAGGCCGATTTGATTAAATTACAATAATACAACATAATTCAATAACAAATACATTGTACAATTTTACAGCACTTATGTTATAAAAATGTTATGTACCTTTATAGCAGAAAAATATGATTTACAATATAACAGTCTACTACACTTATCACAATTTTTCACTTTGTATGCTTTTTGTCCTATTTTTTTTTTTTTTTTTTTTTTTTTTGAAAATAGATACAATTTCAAATTCTTTTCAAATATTTTCAATATAATTAAAGCTTTTTGTGCAAATTGACCGATTTTAAATCTCAAACAATTTTAATTTTCATTTAAAATAGCTACATAAATTCCTTTCTCTTGAATATGTATTATACTCTTTCTTTAAAATTTTTAATGGATAAAGTCTGAATAATTTAGTTGTTTTTACTTTTACTTGTTTAAGTTTAAATAATACCGTAATTTTGATTTCATAATACAAATTTCGAGTAATTTAAATAAAATTAAGACTTTCCTATTTCCTTTTGGGAATTGAATGCAAAATTCCTATTTCATAATAAAAAATGTATGTTATATTTGATACCAAAAAAAAAATTGCTTCGGCGCTGAAGAGAATTGATAATTAAATAAATAACGGTTGACCAATGAACATTCCAAAAAACCCGCTATGAAGTAAATTATACCGATCTGGTAACTATAAATTAGAATGATTTGACACGTGTTGTTTGTTCATACATTGGCTCTTCGCAAGTGTTGCCGTTTTACGATTTTAATACCAAAACTGGTAAGATTTTCCGTTTGGTAGGACAGTAGATTAGGTTGGTCACAGCTTTTATGGGGAGCGAATACATTTTAAGATGGAAACAATATTTTTTTTTTGCTACAAATTGCTGTTTTTCTTAAGCCTAACATCAAAAAGACAGAGGTTAATATTATCAGGTAGAGCTTTAACTTTTTTAATTACATTTTCTATCCCTTTGGAACTTTCAGGTCCACAGGCAAAAAATCAAAATTTGATTTTTTTTCGGCCAGCCTAAAAGTTGATAAATGCTTGGTTCAAATACACAAGATTTTAGCGAAAAATTCGGTAGGAACACACTGAATATTTACTTATGAGCAATATATTTTATGCCCAGTTAACAGACAAAACATTCCCTGTCTGTAACTTCAACTTATAGTTAAATTGGACGGTATTTATGCGATATTCTTTGAATACGTTCTTCTTCTGTTTATTTTCTGGATCTGGAAATTAAAAACATTTTTGGATATCCGAGAAATTAAATATTTCTATACATTACAATCAATCAATCAATTCTCTTTATGTTGAAAATCGTTGATAAAGACACTTTTGTATACAAAAATATTTTATAGAATTACTATTCTGTATGAAAGATATCTATAAAAATACGTTTGCATATAAAAATCTACGAAGTCTTTGTTCTTTAAGAAAATTACTTTGGAAGATGGTTTTGTCTATGAAAATTGTATATCATGTTACTTCTCTATATGCAAAGTTCCTTTAGTGGTTCTTTTCTATGTGAAAAATTTTTATGAAGACATTTTTCTATATGAAAAGTTCCTATGAATATACTTTTCTACGTAAAAAGTTCCTATTAAGACACTTGTATGTGTGAAGTCTCTATGATAAGTATGTTTAAAGATGTTTCATACAAAGTAAACTGTCTATGATGTCATGAGCATATTTTCTGTACTGTAGACAGGTAAAGAATTGCCGGTTTGAAGATAATTGTTAACTACTTTCAACCGACAAACTCGGTGCCGTTGAGTTGTTCGCAAAATAGGACAGCTTTCAAAGATTTGAAGCATGAAAAAAGAGAAATAATTGTAATTTGTGTTGTAATCCTGTGCATTAAAACCCTTTAAGCTTTCGGAAAAAATTTGTAGATTTTCTCCTATGATGGTTCATTCTTGCAGTATTGTGGATCCGATACTGCTTCTGAGTCACACATTACTTCGCTTACAAGTATAAGTTATTCTGCAGTTAAATAAGTATTTCTTAATTAACCGTCGGCCGGCTTTCCGACTTTTAGCCCCCCTTTCCAGGAACTGCGTGCTTCTTTTTCTTCTATTCGAGATTTACCCGGCAACTGCGGTCTTGTCAAAATTTGTTAAGGGCAACACTGTTCTTTGTTCCACCGCTTTGATGTTTTCCTGCTCGCTGCATTGTGGGCTTTGCTCATTTGGTGTCGATTCGTTGAGAGCAGCGCAACGTGTTCCTAGTGAAGGTAAGTTGGGTATAAAAAAATGTGCTTTCTGTTCAGTCCATCAGTCAAAAAATTTGGGAGAAGAAATGTAATGAAGAACCATTGTTTGTGTTGCGGTATGTTCGTTAACAGATTTTTGATTTAATTGGTTGCTTTTTTTTTGACCATTTCCAGGATCAGCATCCATTAATTGATAAAATTGGACCCAAATACGTATCGGGACCACATTTCTCCAAACGTATAACGTATTTGGAATAAACATATTGTAAACTCTTCCGCTGGGGGCAACGTCGTAATTACGTCTTCGTTAATTTACATTGAGTGCCAAAAATTCCAAAAGGTTCATTTACCCGTAAAACGGACCAGAACAAGTTCCCCAAAATGTCCACAACTGCAACTACCACAAATGGCTTTAAAACGACGAACGGCTTTGAAGAGGACAACCTTCAGGATGGCCTAACTTGTGGAGAATTGTTTGCCAATGCAGAGGGTCTGACATACAAGTGAGTACTTTCACTTCTCAATTTTCTTCTGCTCGTTCAAAAGACAACGCAGACTAGTTGGACAGTTGAGGGTGGTGATAATGAAGATGTTAGTGATAATTATGGGCTTCACGTTGTTTACCAGCACTAATTTTATGGGTTTTGTTTTGTTCTCCTCATTCCAGTGATTTTCTTATACTGCCCGGTTATATAGATTTTACTGCCGAAGAGGTTGATTTGAGTTCACCTTTAACGAAAAAGATTACATTGCGCGCACCCCTGGTATCGTCACCCATGGATACAGTGACAGAGTCTGATATGGCCATAGCCATGGCGGTTAGTATACATTATTAATTGTTTTGTTTACGATCTCAATTATAATAGAAGCTGTTGTGTATGAAAGGGGTGCACAAAACTCATGGGGAGGTAAATAGTCAGATAAAGAATTTGGAAGAAAAGTGTCTGCAGAGACTTTTAAATATGAAAGGTTTCAGACTGTTTTTCTATATGGAGAGTATATTTTGATGCATTTTCTGAATATGTTCCTCTATGGAATTCTCCTTCTATTGTCTTCTATATAGAAAAGTGTCTACTATGACACATTGTCTACTATGTCATGACACTTTTCCATATATAGGAACAGTGTCTGCCATGACCGTTGTAAATACAAAATGTTTCAGCCTGTTTTTCTCTATGAAGAGCATATTTTAAGGCATTTTTCGAACATATGGAATTCTCTTCCTAGTGTCTTCCATGTAAAAAAAGTGTACTATGACACATTGTCTACTACGTCTGCCATGATACTTTTCCATATACATACATATGGGAAAAGTGTCTTATATAATACTTTTCTATATGATTCTAATGGAAAATATGTACTTCCAGAAACTGCTATAGATTTGATTTTCTAATGTTAATTTCAATTTGTTTTGCTATTTTCGATGATTATTATATGATTTTCACCAGAAAGTCTTCTGTAATGAGAATTCGGTGTAGGAGGACAATCGATTATTTGTAAACATTTTCTAAAAAAAACAACATAAATATCACTTATAATTAAGAAATACTATGCAACTGTTTTCTTATAAGAAAGTTGGCTTAGTGGCGATTGTTTTGGTGAATTATCTACATATTGGTGCTATTTTTAAGAATGAAAGGTGCCAAGTAAATCGTGTTTAATTAAAGAAATTCACTTTTACAAGAGAACATGTAGGAGTATATATTCCCTCGACACCTGTCTAAGCTTACTTAAACTTTTAAGTTTGACTAAATTTGTCTATAAGAAATTTAATTTGACGAACGTCTGCTAATCCTACTCCTTCCTAACTAAGCCTTTTTTTGCCCTTCATTTATGTTGCAATGAATGATTAAGTTAATGGTCGCTCTTAAGCTATTTCTTTTTTTTTTTGTTTGCGCCACTTTTGCAGTTGGGTGGTGGAATTGGCTTTTTACACCACAATTGTACGCCCGAGTTTCAAGCCAACGAAGTACACAAGGTCAAGAAATACAAACATGGTTTCATTCGTGACCCGTCTGTAATGTCACCCGAAAACACTGTTGGCGACGTTTTGGAAGCCAGACGCAAAAATGGTTTTACTGGTTACCCCATCACGGCCAATGGCAAATTAGGGGGCAAGCTTCTGGGTATTGTGACATCACGCGATATTGATTTCCGCGAAAATCAGCCTGAAATCAAATTGGGCACCATAATGACCACTGACCTGATAACAGCTCCCAATGGCATTAACCTACCCATGGCTAATGACATTTTGGAAAAGAGCAAAAAGGGCAAACTGCCCATTGTTAATGAGAAAGGCGAATTGGTGGCCCTTATAGCACGCACAGATTTGAAAAAGGCTCGTTCGTATCCTAATGCCTCCAAGGATAGTAATAAGCAATTGCTGGTGGGAGCGGCCATTGGCACTAGGCCCGAGGATAAGGATCGTTTGAAATTGCTGGTAGCTGCAGGCGTTGATGTCATTGTTCTGGATTCATCACAAGGCAATTCGATATATCAAGTTGAAATGATTAAGTACATTAAGAATACGTATCCAGATTTGCAAGTTATTGGCGGAAATGGTAAGTAGGTGATGATGGGACTGTAAATTGGTAGCTCTTTTTAGATATCCTTGAATTTTGTTTAATTGAGAAAAATATGACAGATGAAGGAAAGGTGAGATTTAAGCCTGTTTGTAAGAGTTGTGGAAAGTAGTTCTTAAAGTAAACTTTCTTCAGGGCTGCAGGAAAACTGTTATAAATAATTGCTGTCAGATTCAAACGATTCGCAGATTAAATGTAGGCAGATAGTGATAGTTATATTAAGAAATTTACATAGGCTTTGGTATATTACGAAATTTACATAGGCTTTTGTCATATATTTTGTCATATATTTTATAAAAAAGTTATCTTTCAGTATTACTTAGTTGTAAAAATATCGTCATTTCTGCCTTTCGCTGTAAGACCGTGAACAAATTTGTAAATTTTTACAACTTGCAGTTTATATATAGGAAAATTCCGGTTCATCTAATAACACTTAAATAGGTTCGACTTTTTAGTAGTTTACTTAAAAAGGGGTCTGTAATTAATATAAAAATATAACAAAAGTCAATTTTTTACAGTATATGAAAGGTCAAAATATATTTTGATATGCCTCTTCTGGTGCCTCCCAAATTGTAAAATTTCTCAACTAATGTGGTCTTTCTGTCATTGGGTGAAGTTAGATTTAAGAGTGAAACTAGACATCACTGCTGATTTACCGAAACTACGAATTTAAATCTTGCCGTCCTTCTGCATTGTAATGTTTAACGTGCATCTTAGGTTTTTGTTTTGCAAACCAATCAACTCAGCAAAATTCCATATTTCCCCAATGAGTTTCTAATAACTTTTAACCGCAAGTTTCAATAATTTATAATTTTGCTTCATTATTGTGCATTAACTCTGTAATACTTAGCAGATTGTAAAATCTCGAGTGCAATTTGCTTGGCGTTCAGGTACAAAAGTTGACGTCTTACAACTTTATTAGATATTTATTTGTACTAATTGTCGATGTTGGTGCCGCTGCAAAGTCTCATTTTTGTCAAACAAATTAAAAAAAAGAAAATCTAAAAGTCAAAAACAAATGTTGACTTCTCTTTTTCCTAGCCTGCCAAATCTTGTACTTATGAATTCATAGTTAGAAGTAAAAATGTAAATGGTTTCTTTAAGGAGCTTGTCTTGTTTATAAATTTGTTTAAAAATATTTTTTTTTTGTGTTAACATTTGTTAAATGCAATATAACAAAACGGATTTGCTGATAACATCAAACCGTCAGAGATCTCAGTTATAATTATGCAAGCTACTGGGAGGAAATTATTCATGAATTCATCGTTAAACGAGATGCCTAAAATAATTTACTCTTCTCTTTAGGAAGTTTGGCACAATTATGAACTAGAAAATATCTCCATTAAAGAAATTTACTTTTTTGCTAAATTAACATTCTTGAATTTTAAAGCAAGAAACAATTCTTCCAGAATATAAAATGTTATAAATCAATTGTTGATTTGTAGTCGATTTTTTTTGAAGAATAATCGTATTGAAATTTAATAGTTATTACAATATCGTTGAAATCGCTAACAAATATGAACCATTCAAGTGCGCTTACGAACGTTATAATTCGTTTTTGCCGTAGCAATCTCAATATAAAATGTCGAAATATGGCTCAATATTATGTCATACCGAAATAATTTGATATGTACATTTGTACTTTTATATTACTGAGGGATAGCAAAAAGCTTACGATTATTGGAGAAATTCAGAATAATCACAAAGTTTCGTCTTATTATGTAGTTTATCGCGTAGCGAATAGTAGTGATGTGGTGGGAGACCGTTCTTATATTGGTTTTCAGTAAAAATGCGTACAATGATTTCTATACTAAACAAAGAGGGAAAATAACCTATAATTTATTTGATAGATTTTGCACATTTTGACATTGACATATTTTTCAAATCTTTTGCTCGGATTCACATTGAATGAGCCAACATATAATTAGCAAATATATTTTATATACAAAAAGTAACGCGCTTAAGACGAACTTTGTTTACAGCGAACGCTTCTTCATTCCTACTGAATAAATGTTGGTATAAAATTCTACGAACCAGACAGCAGCTGTCTGGTCCCACCAAACACTATACCAAATTGGTATAGGCTTCTTTGATTTCGTTCAGATGGGGAAGAATTTAAAATATGTAATATATAGGACGATTCGCTGTTAAAAAATGAAGTGAATTTGTATGCCAATTGGCCCGTTGGCCACATTAAAGTCTTGTATGAATCTCCGTATTACCGTAGTTTCAAATTCATTGAGGCAAAGGTTAACGTTAAGCTCTTGGTTCCAATTTTACTTATTTCCATTTACTTACTTAACATTTTCCCCCTTACTTGAATATTTAATCGAACTGACAAAGTTTTAAATTTTTTAGTCCAAATTCTATTTTTTGTTTAAAATTCATTGAGACAATTTTTTTAGTTCAATGGACCGCAAGTATAGACTTCGCTTATAACAAACTAAAATGTTCCGTCCCTTCCAACTATATCAGGTTATAATTGGAGTCAGAGCTTTCATTTATTTGCTAAATTTTTCGAATTGGAAGTAATTTATAAAAATCTAATGGGATTTGTGATATGTTTTCTTTTTACGACATTTTCAACAGTTCCTTTTCTGAAAGCTTATCTAACATTTATCTAATACATTTTTTTCGGTTTTGAGTGAAAATGATTTTAATACTTATAATAATTTATAAAGTTTGCTTTTTTTATATCTACTTCGCAATTTACAATAAAGTAACGAGTCTATCGTGAGATAAATTTGAGAAATTATTTACAATTTTGAAATAAATCGTAAGAGAACATACCAGTGCACCTCAGTCTATATTCAGCGAGCTAATTTTTCATTTATCTAAGATTTTTTTCTCTTTCCTGTAATTTAGGGGGCACAAATTTTCTTTTTCAAAAACTCAATCCTACTAATCTATCAAATATTTCAGGAATGATTCTCTTTTAACTAAGAAGCTTTTCCTGTTTTCCCCAGTTTACATTCTGGAAGCTAATAAATTATTTGTCTGAGATATCTTTCACATTGGAGAGGAGTTCCGAACCGATTGCCCTTAGTCAACCAAAAGTTCTTGCGAATTTAATGCACATTATTTGCGACTGGACGTATAATAGCTGGGACGTTGTATCGACCCATTACTAAATAGAGACATCCTCTATTTTACTGTTTTTCTTGCGAAAAATTAATTTTTAGAATATTTCTTAATCACTAGACGCTATAATTTTTGTCATAGATCTGCTTTTTCTAAACCTTATTCTCAGCTTGCAGTAAAGAAACCAAATTTGTGTAGTTTTCACAAATACACAGTAATTATTTGTTAAAGACATATGTAACGTTTTCTCTGACCGACCATTACACGATGTTTGGTTAATAATCCTTTCTGTTGGCCATATGGTCGTAGATCCTCATGGACAGACGAACATTTCCGATAGCTGAATAATCGAAAAGCCTAGCAAAAGCCTTTTGACCCCTTTTAAAACGAGTCATGTGCACGAGCTTCATTAAAAACGGAAATACGTGTTGACTCAACAAATTTGAAAAAGTCTCCCATATTCCATATGTGTGAGTAAATTTCACATTGGCTCGCCCATTAGACGCTTACGAATCGAGCTCGCAACTCTTTGTTCATTTTGGGGCTCTTGGTTCATTTAGAAAGTGCTGAGAGACGCAAATTCTGTATTTGACTTTTTTAAAATGACCTCTATGCACGAGCAGGAATAAAAATAGAAATGTGTATGTAAGCTTACTGAATATGCGGAACTCTCCCATTTCCCGTTGTTGGCGGCAAAGTTAACATTTGCTCGCTCAGCCGAGCTAGCAACTCTTTGTTCATTAAAACATGCAGTGGTCATGACACGCGGTTCATTCTAAAGATTTGAGAAACCACAAGGGAAGTAAATGTGTCTTTTGGTCCTTTTAAAATGTGACCGGTCGTGGTCTGATGGTTACAATACGCGACAATATTGAATATGATCGTGGGTTTGAGCCTTGATACAACCACGTATCATTACTTTACCAGGGTTTACCTTGAAGTATCTGACGAATACTTCGACTGGCGAGTAAACGCCAAGTCTAGTAAGTGCTTCTCAAACTGACGATCGGAATCGTCGTTAAGCGAGTTTAAAGATAGAATGCGTGAAAGCTCACTGAATATGAGAATCTCTCCCATATCTTATTCATAGGATGCTGCAAGTGAATTTGTTTTTTAGGAACATTTGTTGCTGTCGGCAGGAAGAGCAAAGTGTCATCTTTGCGGCACGAAATTCATTTAAAAAGAACTGTAAGCCTTGTGCACTTCATAAAATTAAACCACTGGACGCAAGCACAAGCAAATATCCTATCCATTACATTTGCTTTGTTCAATAGAAACAATTTCCGTATATTTCATTTATTTATTTGGGACCAAGTTTTACAACAATTCTCGATACAAATGTATGTACAATGAAAAAGGCTTTCTTTTTCGAAACGCTGGTGTAAATGCAAAATCAGACTGGCAAAGGTTTCTTAGGGCAATTCTAAATAATTGTGTCTTTATGCAAAATCCTTATCTTCTTTGGAGCTTCTAAACTCTATGCAAATTTGCTTTGCATTTGGCTAGCTGATTGTTTTTGGCTTCTTAAATATGAAAATTGAAATTGACCTTTCTTTTAATTGTAACCTAGTAGTTGTCTTAAAGTTGCATTTGCCCATCTTTCACCATTCATTCATCCTAACCACATGCCATTTTGGTTTCTTTCTCCCCTCTTTTCTCTATTTGCAGTTGTTACTCGTGCCCAGGCTAAGAATCTCATTGATGCAGGCGTTGATGCTTTACGTGTCGGCATGGGATCCGGTTCTATTTGCATTACTCAGGAGGTTATGGCTTGCGGTTGTCCTCAAGCTACCGCGGTCTATCAAGTTGCAACCTATGCCAAACAATTTGGTGTTCCCGTCATAGCCGATGGCGGTATCCAGTCTATTGGTCATATTGTCAAAGCTTTGTGTTTAGGCGCTAGCGCTGTCATGATGGGTTCTCTTTTGGCCGGCACTTCAGAAGCTCCTGGTGAATACTTCTTCTCTGATGGTGTACGTTTGAAGAAATATCGTGGTATGGGCTCCCTAGAGGCCATGGAGAGGCGTGATGCCAAAGGAGCTGCAATGTCGCGCTACTACCACAACGATATGGACAAATTGAAAGTGGCCCAAGGTGTAAGTGGCAGTATTGTTGATAAAGGTTCCGTGTTACGCTATCTGCCCTACTTGGAAGTGGGACTGCAACATAGTCTTCAAGATATTGGCTCGCGTTCCATTGATGAGCTAAGAGCTTCCATTTACAGCGGTAAATTGCGTTTCATGAAACGTACTCATTCCGCTCAATTGGAAGGCAATGTTCATAGCTTGTTCTCCTACGAGAAGAGGCTCTTCTAACATTCACTCCCCGCCGCACAAGGGACTACAAGGAAAACGAAGAACGGCAACAGCGGCAGCAACTTGATGGAAACGATAAGCGGCACCAGTAACTTTAGTCGAATGGAAAGAAATTTTGCCATGGGCGGTAGTATTTATGGAACCCATTTTAAACAGGACAAATTTCCCATAAAACGTAGTGGTGCTTATTGAAGAGGACAAAAAGCAAATGGTGATGATGTACTTATCTATCAGAAAATTTATGAGGCCAAAACCTTCAGTTTATTACTTTAACTCAAATGCTGTTTTTCCCGCTTTCTTTGTAAACTTTAAAATATATCTTTAATATTAAGTTGATTTTATATAGCAGTAGTAAGAAAGTCGTTAATTACTAATACACAATTCAGCGCCATGCCACCACTTCAGTGGCAACAAGGAAAATGAAAATCAATCGCATCCATTTGCAGCCGCCATTTAATGGTATATTTAACTAAAGGGATAAAAGAAGTCAAATCCAGAGTTCATAGCTTTTAGTCAATGTGCAGATTACTTCGCTTTCTTTGTGATGTTTCCCCTGAATTTAGATTAAGATTTCTTTTATGGATGGAGTTTTCTTCTTTTCTAACATTGTCCATAAAATTTTAAGGACCATTAATTTTTATGGAATATATTGTATTTTATGAATAAAAAATAAGTAATTAGTTTCCGTATCCTATCTGCCTATTATTACTTAGATTTTAATTGATACAAAGAATTCAATAAATACAAACATAGATGTTATACCAATTTTAAAATCTGTATAAGATGAAGTTAAAAAGTTTTTAAATTCTATCTACAATTACATTTGTAATAACCTACCTATATATTTACATATATTATAGAAGAGATCTATATATTACAAGCCTATATTCAATTTAAACGAAATATAATAATATAAATATATATAAAAACAGGTGTTTATTTTAGTGGACGTATTCATAAATATTTATTGAAGTTTTATTTATTTATTCAGGATTATAATTTTCAGCCTTAAGGCAGATTTGATTAAATTGAAATATTACATCGTATCTTCTCCATAATTCAGTAACAAATGAGTTATACAACTTTACAATACTTATGTTATAAAAAAGTTTGTATATCTTAATACCAGAAAAATATGATTTACAATATGACAGTCTACTTCACTTATTAGAATTTTTCAATATGTATGTTTTTCGTCGTAAAATACGGGATTATAACTAATTGGAGTTTACAGCTACTCCATATTATAACGAAAAATTTAATAACAGATTAAACGGAAAAAATTAATAATTCCAAGTAATTTTTTTTAAGATTTAATTAACTAAGTAATTCAGATGCTGTACAAGTAATGGCTCAAAAAAAGAAAGAAAAAATAACGAGTTTAGCTATAATCATTTCCCCGTTCAGAATGAAAAAAAGATGGACAGCAAACTATCTGACGGCAATATAAAAAAAAGGGACAAGAAGTCTCTTCTTGTGTTTTGGGGTAAAGAACAAATTTTTAATGTGTTTTGAAGTTTGTTAAATTGCCTGGCTAATCTTACAAACTTACTTAATCAAATTTTCATTGTAAAAAATTGTTTTGAATAAGGCCCTAAATTTTACGGAGTTCTTACAAAAAGAATAGATGTAGTGCTCCGATTACACACAAATAGGAATGAGCGCACATAAATGAAATCTGGTTGCAAAGTTACAATGAAACTGACAAAATGTGAATCAACTCAGGTCACGTTTTTTAGTTTTTATTTGTTTGGAAAATTTGTAATGAATCGGATCATGACTTCTAATGTCTCCCATAGAAATAAATTAATAGACCTCGACATTTTACCATATTACAACGTCCTGTTAGACGATTTGGTTTTGATCAAACTTTCCACGTGCTAGCAGTTGCATAGTGCTCACTTGTCAGCGATATTTAAATGGAATTGAGTCATGTCCACCTCTCATATAATTTCAATTATGCACCTAGAAAATTATAACATTTATTATCTTCCCTTAAATGCGCATGGCATCGGTCGATTAAAAAAAAAACTACGCGGATTAAGTTATTGGTAGTCTTCACTCGGATGAGAACGTTAGAATAAATCGGGCCAAGTCTTCTGGTATCTTATGCATTAGTTTATAAGCAACGAAATTTAATCACATTGTTCGATTTCGAACAAAATATGCATGTGAAATTTTTAAGCATCGTGAGTATGAGAAATATGGGAAAATTTGGCCATGCTTTGTACCTCCCATACAAATGAATCTATGGGCCTTAATATGTTATTCCACTAACACGCCCATGTGAATGATTTTATTTTGATTAAAATTTACAAGAATTAACATTTGCGTAGTGTTTACTTTGACGTGAATTTCGGATATAATCGGAACATATATTCTTACACCTTCCACACAGCATAACATCCTATTGAATATTGTGATACCGAACAAAATTGTTACAATTTATTATCTCCCTTGGATACGATATTTGGTGGTAATGGAGGAGATATTTGAAGGACCATGTCTCTTTAAAACTCACAACGATTTATCCAAATGCTTCAAAAAATGTAATCATACGATTGTCTGATTTCACCGAAACTTTGGACGAGTTAACATATTCGCGGTATTCACTAAAATGACAAATTTGGAAGGATTCAGATACTGCTTTCTTGTAACTCACAGGTAAATTCATTCGAAATCCTGTTTCGAACAAAATTTTTGTTACTTATTACGTTTATGATCTTCCCTTAAAAAAGATGTTTGGGTTGGTTTGAGTACTGACTCCTGGTAGCTCCCATACAAATATGTATTCACACTATGACATCCTGCTAGATTGTCTGATATCAATAGATGGTATTGGCCCACGTCTACATCGAAATCGTCTATATTAAAAATAATATTGATTAGTACTCTAATGACGCTAAACACTAGTTTTTTTCTTTTACTTTTCACGAACATTGATATTTTTCTGAATTAAAGGGTTTTATTCACTAAAAGCAAAAACAAAAAATAACATTTTCCCACAAGTCAGCAGCGAATATAGTTCACTGTTGTGTAATAACTTATTATTAATACTTAATGTAATAGCGTTAATTAAAATAAAAAAGAAACAAGTACTGTACTTACATACCTATATATTCTGATTCTGTGTGACCAAAAAAGAGACCCGTGATGTTTATGCTTTGCAAAGTGGATGATAACATATCAAGTATTTCAAATAGTACTACTAATGTACGATAGGTGGCAAGTGGTGGGAAAACATGATTTACACACATGAGCTGCAAACAACTCTATGTAGCCATTTCATTGAACTAAATATGATCATGTTGAAGTCAAATAATAAACTAGGATTGTTATTAAAATCGTTCTCTAAATAAAATGTTATGTTTTTAAAAAAGGAGTTCTTTTTTTTTCTTTGGCATTAAATTTTTTCTTACATTGCAGCTACTAATCAAAAATCAAATAAGATAGTTTCCATAAAAAACATTTTTTACATGATATTTGTTGCTTTAATTTTTTTCTACATGAATGCTTAGTTAATGCACTGTGTTTGAGGTGCATTCATAGAGCTTCATTGAACATATCGAATGTCGGTTAGTTGGTTCCCCAATGCCCCGCTCAATTCTCCATTTATTCATATGAAAATTGTTTTTAATTTCCTTCAATTGACTGTGAAAATTTATTACGTTTTACATTGCCATTTAGCCATTTCTGCTTATTTATAGAATATACATTACTGCCTTCTAGCCTCCCTCAGGCAGTACACGCCTAGTGATTTTCGTCCATTACGTTTGTTTTCGAGGTTAGGTTCCTTCCTCTATAATGTATCTGCTCCTCCATTGTGACGTGCGTTTGAGTTATGACAACACACATATTCTATCCGGCTTTCAGTAAACTAAAATAGCTATGAGATTTTTCTCAAAACTGGCAGCATGCTATTTGAAGGTTAAATAAAGAAGGTTACGAATGGGGTGGTGGTGTTGAGTAGAAAGGGGATGACGATAGGTATGAAAAATACTGGGTGCAAATTAAAAGCTAAATAAAAAGGACATTTCGTAATGGAAATATCGTAGAAAAATCTTTCGAGAAAGTTGTTCCATGGAAAGCTGAAACATTTTCTCAGTTTAAGTTTTTATAGGAAAGTTTATCAGTAGAAATTTGTCATACAGAAAAATGCATTAGTTGTATTTTTTTATAAAAAGGGGTTTCTTAGTATAGAAAAGATATTTGGCGGGAAGCTTTCGTACAGAAAATTTACTTAGTGGCAGATTTCGTACGGAAAAATTCCTTGGTAGGAAATTTTCTTATAGATAAGTTCCTTGGTGAGAAGTTTTTTTTATGTAGAAAACTTCCTTAGTGAAAAGTTTTCTCGTAGAAAAGTTCATTGGTAAACAAGTTTTTTAAAGAAAAGTTTTATGATGGAAAGCTTTCTTAAAGAAAAGTTCCATAGTGAAAAGCTTTTTAAAGCCTATCGGTAGATTTTATTTTATAGAAAAATTATTTTATGAAAAGTTTTCTTAAAGGAAAGTTCCTTAGTGTGATTTTTTGTTTTTTTTTTTTTTTTGTAGAAAACTTCATTAGCTGGAGATGTTTTTTTGGAAAAGTTACTTAATAACAAGTTCTCTCATAGAAAAATTTCGTGGTTTCTTCCTTGGGAAGTTTTCTTACAGAATGTTGGCGTTAAGTTTTCTTGTAGAAAACTTCGTTGGTGCGAAGTTTTCTTATGGAAAGCTTCGTTGTTGCGAAGTTTTTTCTTGTGGAAAACTTCGTTGTTGCGAAGTTTTCTTGTAGAAAAAGTAAAAGATGCTTGCTGCAAGGTCAACAAAAATAATATAAATTAGTCACTGTTTGTGTTAAATGGATAATTTAATTCTTTGGCAAATTTTCATCAATTTTGTGTGGTGGACGTCATTTTATCAAAGAAAAAATTATCCGCATAAAATAGGGCTTAATTTACTTCAATTCTGCAAGCACCCTTTATTTTCTTATTATTGATTATAAATAAAATTACCCTATTCCCATCTGCTACTATTCGGCATCATTCTCAGTGGACATGCGTACTTCAATCGGTAATCAAAATAAATCGCACACAGATGACCTAATTAAATATGCAAATGCCAAACACACCCCCCGCGAAAACCGAATCAACAACGAATGTTACACAATTTATATGCAACAAAACCAGGGAGCAAGACAGAGCGAAGGATAGGCACACACACTCAATTTTTATACAACAATAACATTGCTGTAGTCATTTGATAAGAAAACACACACAAGTACGTTCGCAAAGATATCTCATTCGTACGTATTTATACTGGCGTCATCAGTCACTCTGCCACAGACATTTTCTACATTGCTTTCATGCCAATTGCATGCCGGCTACACAACTTTTACCGCTTTGGCGGTGTCGGCTTTGCTGTTTGCCTGGTATTAAGCGAATAATTCGAATGTTGATGTTGTGAAATAAATGCGGATTGGGTAAGAAACCGGCACAGCGATCCGTCAGTGGATATAGCAAATGATTGTGGTTGGTGACTGCCTAAGTGTTTTGCCGCTGGTAATTTCGAAGCGGGCTTGCTACTGGTTCAGTGGTGACGGTGTTTTGTTGTTGCAGTATTTGCTTTTTCTGTCGCTGTTTGGAATGTGTGTTTGTTTATAAGGCCGGCGGCGGCGGCTGTTGGAAGAAAGGTCAGCCATGTGAAAGGAAATCATTCGAAAACTATTGACTGAAAAGAAATGGGGGACGGTTTTCCATCAATTTGTAGAAATTTGTTACAACAAATATTGTGTTCAGTTTGAATTCTATCAAATAAGATGGATACTAGTAACAGTTTCCAATTGGAGGTTCGACTGTTATTAAGACACCCTCCACGGCAGTTATCAGTAAAAAGCACTGATCATAATAACAGATACGATATGCGAGCATCCACCAAGTGCGGGCCCTCCAATCAGAGACTGAAATGACAAACGCATTGAAATTATTAAGAGCGCGGCCTAATGTGCGCTTCACACAACCAGCCTTCGCGACGATATCAAACGAACGGACAACATTTATACTTAGCAAGCCCGTTGTTCTTGAGATGGAAAAACAGACAGTATACATTTTATGCTTAAATATTACAAAACATAAACGAAAGGTTTATTTGTCGCAATAAATTTAAGTAATTTCCTTTAATAGTGATTTGAGTCAAAATTCTATTCTCAACAGATTGTTTTATCTGTTTCAGGAAACATGCAGGAACAATTTTACAGTTATGTATAGTTTTTTTTTTATTTCCCATTATTTTTATAGAAAATACGATACAAATTGGTTGTGTTTTGGACAAAATGTGTGTGTTACTAACACAACATCTCTCGCACATAAATCTCAAAGGGAAATTTATATAAAAACGGTCTTTGCTGAGTGGAATGGACACGCTTATCCGGTTTTGTCGATGAATAATGCTCGCAGGACTTTTTCTAACTTGTGCTCTTCCACTCACTCATTATATCAACGCTTGGGCAAGGGTAAACAAGCGATTAAAATCTCTGCCTCCAACTAGTATGTTGGCGCAGCCGAAATGGTCCTATCCCAAATGATAGGGGGACACTTAGTGTTGCAGTGAGACTCCATAAAATATACATATTAGAGACTATCGTAAAAATTGATGTCGATTTAAGCATGTTCTTCTACGCGCCCATTTAAGGCGACTGCTTGCGCTAGGAGATAGATATTTGGCATAAAAATATCTCATAGCCATTGCTGTAAGATTGGGTAAAATCGGACCAGTAGAAAAGAAGGTGCTCATAAAATATCTGGACTCATCTATAAAAAAATTTGACATTTTTACTGTTTTTTTAACAATTTTGCCATTTGTTGACCAACTGAAACGATATACTCGTATGGTAGTGGCAGATATAAAAAAACCAGCCACCTCAACTTATATACCTTCCAGGGAACCGCCTAAGTCGTTGGCGTTGCAGAATTTTCGATATATATGAGAAAATAATGTAAAAAAATGTAATGTAATGTAAAATGTAATGTAAAGTCAGGCCAAGTGATCAAAATGTGCTCTGTCTGTTGCTTCGTCATTAAGGGGTTATATCCAACATATAGTTGGTTAATTGAATTGAATGAAAGAGAACAGTGAATGAAATGAGTTTATGTGAGTCGAGTGAGGCTGGGGTATCAATGCAGTTTGGGCAAATTTACTGCTGTTGTTATTGCTGTAATCAATTTGCTTTGAAGATCAACGCTGGACTTTGTTGGAAATTAATAGAGTACCGCTGCGAAGGGAAAGTGATCAAATCTAATAATTTCTCCAGAATTATGAGAGATTATTTGGTTGAGGTCTAGAATACAGGAAATTAAGAAATTAATTCAAGATAAGTGATACTTATCGCTTGAGCTATTCTGAGCAACAAGTTTTTAGGTTTTATTTTATGCCGATTACAAGTGCGAAATTGTGCCATTCGTTAAAAATTGTTTGACATTTATCCTACTAAGTTTAACAGAAGTGGGAAAGAAAGGTAACATAAAAGTGAAATGTGGTTTAATATTACAATTTATATTTAACATAAAACTTAACTTAACTTAAAAAAAAAAAACTTAACTTAACTTAAAACTTAACTTAACTTAAAATTATAAGTGTAGACATAATGTTTTTACAGATTAATTTGGACTATTGTGTCTCTATTATTTTTATCCGTTGCTGTGACCGCTATTTGCTGGGTGTTCTCTTGCATTTTCAAGTGTATGGGTGTTGTTTGTTGCAGGCGTTATGAAATAACAAATCTACATACAAATTTGTGCCAACTTCCCCATGTAATGGGGTAACAGCAGTATTTTCGCGTTTACTTCCGAATCTCAACATTCGCTCTCTCCTGCAGAGTGTGGGTGGCTGTTTGGAAAATCACATCAAAACTTTTTTCTTTCTTACAGTTCTTAGTATTTGCTGGCAGATTTCTGCAATACATTTTTTTAATAATGCTACATCGCGGTGACTATTGATTGGGTGGTTGGTTGTTTATCCTTAATGTGAACTTAAAATAGGCCTATTTTAACGGTGTAAAAATGACAGGAGTGCAAAATAAATGGCAGGTGTTTGTTGACGGAATGAATAAATTAAAGGCAAAAAAAATCTTCAAAAGCAACCGGAAGCAATGAAAGAAGATGAAATGATGCGATTGATGTTTTGATGCAATATGCACAATTTGAATATTTTCTAACATAATGGATTGTAATGAGAATTTGTAACCTAATAAACGCATAAAATGTTATGTTAATGACATAATAATTCGATAGAATTATTGCCTACATAACAGCTTTATTTACACTGCCTCGACTTTCGCGCCGAGTCAGAAACAGTGCATATTTTGATTGTGAAGGACATCCCACGCCATTTCGTCAGCCATGCAGAAATCATCTCGTTTCCAAATGCCACTTAATTGTTTGCATAGTTTTTTATGCTATTGCTAGGCCGTGAAATTTTAAGACAAATTTTTTCACCGTACAATAGTTTTGCACGAGAAAAAAATCTTAAACGGTGTTGCCGATTATTTCTCTGCTGATTTCCAACTCTTAAATCTGTGTAACATGCTTTTACATCTTAATATCTTCAAACAAACGGACAAACGGATATCGCTCAATCAACTTAGTCATGAAACACGTTTGGTTAAAAAATATTTGGTACTTTAAACGCATCCTTCTGAGTGTTATAATGAAACCAGCGGTGACGAAAGCTATGGAAATAATAAGCACTTATATATAATAATCGTTGTTAATGTATGTTTACTTTGAAGGATTTTTATTAAAAGTTGTTCCTTCCGACTCTGTATTTGTTACAAAATTTGCACAAAATACTATAACATTTTAGACATGAGGCTAAGCAAAATTGTGAATTAATATTAGTATGTATCGAAAATGTTTTACTGAGTAAATAATTAATTTTAATCTTAAAGTTTATTGACGACTGCCAGTTAATGAAAACAGAGTTGTCTTTAAAACTATAACTTGTTTACGAAAAGTCACTGTTTTTTAGAACCACTTTCGCAAATTGCAACATTGTTGTTAAAAAGCAAGTTATGGAATATTTACATAATTCATTAATTACTTGAATGGAGCTAATTGTCAATTTTTATGCAATTAACTCTTCATACAAACTGGTATTCTTTGAATTAAGATTTGTTCAAATCCTGCAACTTGTTCCCTGTTGAAAGTCGCCGTTTCATGCTTTGATAATTATTAATGAATTTTATTTAATTTATTCGAAACTTTAACAATCATGGATACATCCTGTTTTGACATGGTCTTACTTGTTTGCTGTTCTTTTTTTCACTTAAACAACCGGGAGATTTATTAGCTGTGGTTGGTTACAGGTACAGGTTTTTGTTGCTGAAGTTGTTGGTTTTATCGCCTGTGGCCATATTAAACCTCATCTTCCACACCTTTCTCATTCGGCTTATTCACGCTGGCCGTTCATTTGATGTGATGATGATGTTCTGTTTTTTTTTTTTTGTGCGTTCCATCCTCTTTTAGTAGTTCGGTTTTGTTTTCATTGAAATTCTTTTGTTGCTGTTTCGGAAGAGGGTGAATTTGTTGGTTGGTCGTTCGGCTGCTCGACTGACTGAAGTGAGGCTCCCCATCCAGCAAAGTGTATGGCTGCGGCCAAATGCTGAGTTCCTGTTCGAAATTGATAATCATTTGCATAAATATTGTTAAATGTGTGCGTCATGATGTTGCTGTGCTCCATAATAACAATAATAATAATAATGATTGACTTTAACGATGCTGGCACCTCCTTCGATGGTAATGATGTTGATGACAGCATCATTACCGATGAATTTGGTATCAATGTGTAATGTGGTAAGATATCCATGCATTCACACTCAAATAATTGAATTTAATAGTCTGCCATCGTCACCATTGCTATCACTTTATCAAAGTTATCAAGTGGTTATGTCGATTTAACACATTTATGCATCAAGCATGTCACAGTTGGACTGTGTGCACGGAACAAGTTCGAAAGGGCAGACCGACAGTCGTCGACATTGACGACTTTATTGAAAAAAGGAAAAGTTTACATGCAGGTAGTGATCATTTCCGAATAAATTCTTTCCCCAATTTTTGGTCTGGATATATTTCGAATATTTTTCACCATTTGAACGATAATGTTTCTTAAATGGTTTCTCCCTTTGCTAAATAATTACTGCTCTTACCATCCATTTGCAATTTAGTAAGTCCTAGGGCAAGCCGTTTCAGATTTTAGAGCAAGGGTATTCAGATATTATTTTTGTGTAAGCGCTTGGCATATAGTCTTTTTTCCAGTAGTAGTATCGGAGGAAATGTACAAGATCTATTCTAATGTTAGGTACTATATATTTTTCATTTAGAACTTGTGTTTTCACATCAGAACATGTTCGATAATGTATTTGAAAAACTTTACAAGCTTACAACTGAATTACCTAAAATATTATGGTGTAAAAACATAAGTTATTACAATTTCAATGTTGGAAAGCGGCAGAAAAATGGTCGACAATGTCGTTTAAGACATTTTTCCTTATGAAAAACATATGATAGCATAGTTCGGTGGAAAAATTTAGCTACAAAATTTCCGAAACGGAAAACTATCAAAAATAGTAAAAATGTTGAAAAATGTTATGTGATTGAAGGGAGCTTAATTACTCTTAACATTTCTGTATTTTACTTCCATTCACAGGCGAAGTTTAGCTTTGTTTCGAAGTGATTTCATCAGGGGATTTCTTTAACTAAAAGGTTTCCAATTTTTCTCATCTCTATTAAAATTTTTAACACCTTTTATTCAATACAAATCCAATGACAACATTTTTCTATAACTACTGAAACGATATGAATATACCTTTTTACCCTTGTGGGCGGACTGTTTAACGTCAAGAAACAAAGGATTGATGTATCAGTCTATTATAAGTTTGTAATACGGTTTCCCATTCCAATGAATTTAGTGAATCTTTTTGTCTTTGTTAAAACACGCAACTTAGAATCCACATTTAAATTGTCAATCCCGGGATGAATTGTTTAATGTTAAGGGGTAAAGGATATCAGGTATCAGTTTATTACATATTTCTAATATAGTTTCTCATTTCAATGTCAATATTTCCATAACTACTGAACGGACTTGAATAGCTTTTGTTAGGTAATAAAATCCTTTATTTGAGTTAACTGACAAAGGAAAACAGTTATCATTGTTAGGTATTATTTGTCCTTAGAATCAGCTGTTTAATTCCAAAGGGTGAGATGAATGATTTGGTGTTAAATATGTTATATGTATATTTCGATTATAGTACCCAATTCCAAGGACAATATTTCCTTTACCAGTTTGAACGAGTCTTTTTGCCAGTTTCTTCTTCGCCAAAAATTTTTATTTTATTTTTTTACTTTAAAATGTTATTGAAATGTCCCCTTGAAGCTGTGTATTAAAATGGATATTGATGACTTGCTTTGCTGACAGTTAGCCGATATAAATTATAGCCCGTACATTCCAAAAATTGTGTCGACTCTTTACTCGCAACTTGTAGTATTCTTTCCTTTAATTGCACAACTTAGGACGAATCTCGTTATCCCATTCAAAAAAAAAAAAAAAAATAAA
Organism: Philornis downsi; assembly: GCA_019455685.1. Taxonomy (NCBI): domain Eukaryota; kingdom Metazoa; phylum Arthropoda; class Insecta; order Diptera; family Muscidae; genus Philornis; species Philornis downsi. The sequence continues at coordinate 2,834,166 of JAHXMU010000009.1, forward strand.
TAAATAAATAAAATAAAAAATAAAAATATTTTCATAACAACTAAATTGACATGTCTTTGTTAGGTAAAACTGCGCTTAGAATCCCTCTTCTTAATTGCAAAACCTGGGATGAATCGTTTGAGATCAGGTAGCAAAGGAAATCGGGTCTGCATCGATTTGAGTAAATTTTTCTGCCTTTGTCAGGCAATACCTGTCCTAAGAATCCCCTTTTTAATTGAATGGTCTGTTTAAAGTTAAGAGGCAGAAATTCGGTTCAATTACATTGAAAATTCTCCAAACATGTCTTCAAAAAAACTTGCCATATAGTGTAACAAAACTGAGAGTTAGGAACCTTTGATCAAATAGCCAAAATGCTCGATTGCGCCAATGCGACATTACTAAAGATTTATCTCAGGAATAAAGAAGCTTATATGATGTAAATATAACTACGAGTATAATTCTTTGGCGTTTGGGAATAAGGTCTTAAGTCATATACTATAGTTTTTCGTAATGTAAAATTGAAACTTATTTAATTGTTATGAAATTATGAAATTTTTTGACTTAGTGCCTAAAGACCAAATGATTACGATTGGATGCAGTTGTGCTAGATTTCAATTATTGATACCAAACGAAAGAGAAAAAAAATTGAGTTAAACCCAATCAAAAACTCAAAATGCATTTTTTTGACTTAAGACCTTATTCCCAAACATGAAAGAATTACTTTCCAACACAGAACTTTGTTAATGAAATAAAACATAAGAATTGAAATGACTCTTAATAGGGGGAATTAGTTACATACATATGTATGTATATCAGTTTTACATATCAGTCGTTTATAAATCATTGTAAAATTGAAATTAAAACGTACGCGAAATCATGACGATTTTCAAATGTTACCTGATGAGGAGAGAAGACGTTTCCCGTATACTCTGTCCGCAGCCGAAAATGACATATGTAAATATACCAATTCCCAAATAATAAAATTCTATGAAAACATATAATTTTAGTAGAATAATATAACATTGAACCAGAATAATTAAAGTAGAGCTTACTTACAGCATGACTTACTGCATTGATAAATAATACTACATCCTCTACTCAGCTGATGATTTAATTTGTTATTAAAATGCATGTTTCTTTTATTGAGAAAGGTATTCGAGCTAGATTTTTTCTTAGCTGAAGAAATGTCGCAAACCAAGAAATCATGTTTCCATGCCATAGAAATGCCGTCCACCATAAGTCTGCAATGTCCTGCCGACAACCCTCAGCTACGTGCGTTTTTTATTTTGTCCATTGATCCGTCCAATACATAATGAAGTAAGACACTGTAATGATTTTGTTATTTCTTTTCCAATAGTATTAAATATAATAGCATATTTTTTGCACGTAGTGGGAGTTTAAGCTTCCGCATTCTTAATTAAAATAGCAGTTATATATGAATGAAATCTTTTCCCACTGCTATAAAGGAACATTATGCCTACAAGCTATGTTCCAGCTCAAGTTAAAGTACGTTTATTACATAGCCTTTTCTGTACACAAACATACAGTATGTTGCAAAAATAAATAGTTTTATGTGGTAGGTTCTATAGAAACCGCTATGGAGTACACTTTGCTACACAAAAATAGAAAATTATTTGATCACTAAGAGAATAGAAAGAACAAATCGAGCAAGAACCAACTCAGAATTTAGATGTGCTTGATAACTTCGATATCGATCATAGGATGTCAATACTCTCAGTTGGTGTACAGCAAAACAGCTAAGAGAATGTTTGAATGTTTCTTCAATACAAACAAACATTTTTAAGACCATATCCAATAAATTATTAGAGATATAAAGACAGGAATTGCACATATCCCACTCGTGTAAAAAGAAGTATACTAGAGTAATAAGTGAGCAATGACACCCATATTTCCAAAAATCTGTCAATCCTGGATTTGTACTTTCTATATTTGGGTGTGGTTTGGAGAATGTGCATGGCACCTACCACACTACATGCACTGTAACCGGCTTGATGGTGATATGGAGATTATAATTGGTACATATAGAACTGATACAGGAAGGAATACGGGCTAAAAAGTGGACGGCGCCACACCTCTTCCTAAAAATCCAGGGTAATTGTTAATTGCAACGAATTTGTCATATGCTAAAATTGGTTATGCTTGGGAAAAGGGACGTGGCACTTTGGACACGACTTAACATTTTGAACGGCCATATCTTATAATAATAAATCACGAAATTTTATTATTATTATGTATTAGGTTTTGAATGGTAAGAGGGACGCGGCACTGGTTATGTAATCGAAATAGTTAGACGAACATATCTCATAAATTATTAAAAATATCAGTATGAAATTTGAATCATAGCGGCAAAAAAAAAAAAAAAAAAAACGAAGTGATCGCCGCCAAAATTGGCATGTGGTATAATATGATGTGATTTGAAATAAGGATGTGGGATTGTCTCATAAACTACATATATTAATATGTCACTCTTGCTACCGGCATTTAAATATTGATTAATAAAAAAGGACTATCGACTAGACTGCGACTATCGATTAGAAAATCACTATTGTATTAGATTATTATTTGAAAAGATATATAAATGTTTGGTTTAGTACATAAGTAATGGGAAAAAGGGTGTTACAATGACACTTTCTTAAAGTTCACACTGCATCCTAAACTAGTAGGCTCTTTGTTCCTCGAAAATAATAGCTTCCTTATGTTTGCAGTTAATAAAGTAATTGCCAGTAATTAGAACAGTAATTTCTATTGTTAGAAACCATGTATGGATTTTTTCGTATATGTGACTACGTTATGTTTTCGGCATAGAGATAAAATTTTAAGGTAATAAAAAGTTGAATTGACGATACTGTAACTTTATGTAATTTGTTAGATTCATCTCCTTTACTGTGGCACATATTAGACAGGGTATAAATACTGCTAAACAAACGAATTTGGACAAAATTCAAATCACCTTCTCTGTAAAAAGTTAAACAATTTTACTACAAAATTTTGACGAACACTGTACGTTGATTATGAAATATTACAAACGTATGAAACTGTAAAATTTGGTATGCAAATATCTATCTACCCGCATAAACATTCGCACGACAGAGCTCCAGCTGCAACACACATATGCATATAGGTACATATGTATGTACATATATTTGCTTGTTATTTGTGCATGCATTTTTTGTCTCTCTCAAAACTGAGTCATATTCTCTAGTGCTAAAAATCGAAGCTATACTACGAAATGCTGTAATCCTATTACTTTGTTCGGTTATTTTCTGGAAAATGTCTGAAATGAGCGGCGCATGCATGTTGTTTGCGGATTGGATTGATTGGATGATTTAGGAAATTCAACGGCAGACGGTCATACTTATTTATCCACCACAAAGAAGAAGAGCCGAACAAATTCACAACCGAATATCGTGGTACGTGACTGAGTGTGTTGGTTAATGCGGAGAGGTGTGACTATAAAGTACAAGTATTTTTTACACAACAAGCGAGTGCAGGCATCAACACTACTTGCCAACCGCTTCCTCTACACTCTAAATGAATGCCGGCTGTTGTCTCTATTCTTGTGTAGTTGACGGTAGTGACACATAATCTGTGACATTAACTAAATCAACCCCCATAGTGTAGAACAACGCAAACAACAGCACAAGTGTAACAACGACAACGTCTACGCCAACGACATCGACATCATCATCGCCATTGACAATAACAATGATACAGCATTGTTAATACAAGAGAATGAAATCCAAAGGCCAGTTGCACACCCATCTATACATATCTGCACTCGCCGTCAAGTAACTGGTAAAACACAACACAAATAAAAGCATTAACATCATAAAAAAATGATGCAAACGCAAATGTTATTGTTGTCATTATTACCTATCTACACAATTCTGTTAGCCATGTTGTTTTGTTGTTGTACAACTGTGGAAATATAACAACAACATTATTGTTTTGAGCAATAATATTGTTGTTAGGCTGATAGCCAGATCAAGTGTAAGCTAAGGTGATTACTGCTCTGGCCTTGTGTAAAGGGAATAACAAACTAATAGATTAGTCGGACAGACTTTGCCTTATTTGTAGATAATTTGTTTGAAGTTTCATACAAAGCTTTGACGCGATTGTGAGAATTGCGAGTATTCTTAAGGAAATGGAACACCAACTAACTTATCTGATTTAACTGTATTTTTGGATAATTTGGTAGTACTTAAAAAAACACTATTTGATCTGTTATATCAATCAGTACGTTAATATGTAATTTTTTTAACCACAAGAACAATTTTGTTTTGTAGTGCGAACTATTAATACATCATCGTATCTTGAAATCCGGTTTCGCTCCAGCACAGTTTGCATACCAGTGCAAATCCTCCTTTAAGGCTGATACTGTGTTGATTTTTCTATGTAGGTACATTTAAAATAAACTGTGAAATTTGACTCTAATTTTTTTTCGTGAGAAAAATGTTCAAACACTAACTTGCAAACACCAATATTAAAGACAATTGATTTCACCTGGCATTTCGTAAAACTTTTTCTTTAACTTGTTAATGTTTTCTTCCAATAATGAAATTATAATACAAAATGACACAAGTTTTACAAATGTATTTCTTTTTCCGATTCCAGTGTTGGAAACCAGCACAAAAAAATTGGCAACTTAGTAGATATTTTGACGGCTATTGTTGACCTTTAAAACTGGTTATTATTATTCTTTTCACGGGGAACAAATTTACCGAGACATTGTTTCCTCATGAAACAAATATTCTTTTTCCGATTCCAGTGTTGGAAACCAGCACAAAAAAGTTGGCAACGTAGCAGATATTTTTACGGCTATTGTTGACCTCTAAAACTGGTTATTATTATTCTTTTTACGGGGAACAAATTTACCGAGACATTGCTTCCTCAGGAAAAAAATATTGGCGCTGCCAATTTTACTCATAGCTTACTCGAGACTGTGTCAACTTTAGGAGAATTAAAGCTTTTGTCAAAATCAAATATACAGTTTTTGGATTTTCATGTTGTAGGCCTTATTTTATGTACATGTGTATATTTGTCTGTTACAAACTTTTTTTAACCGATAATTTTGCGAATAAATAGCCACCCTAATGAATTCGAATTTATATATATGTATGTATACATAAAGTAAAAGAAACTTGTGAAAGTAAAAAATAACTTGTGCCTATGGATGTGTCGAACGCAGTCGCAGCAATGCATTTTTTTAGAACAGAGATGCCGTTGTTTCATTATTAGACCAGAATTCGTCTAACTGCAGTAATAGATGTGCAAAATATCGATACTTTTACTCAACATCTGCTTAATATTAGTACCTACATGATCGAAAATATTAACAGAAAAAAAATGTTATATGGGCATTCTATGTCGCCGTCGCTTATTGGTGTGATTTCCTTACCTTTGTCACCTTTGTGCCCTAACAACTTGGAAGTGTTCTCAACACATTTCCAGCTCACTTCGTATTTCTGACGAGATAGTTTTTTGAAAGCTTTACTTAAAGCAAGCATTACATTCAGAAGCATATTTTTCCTCAGACACAATGCGACGTTGTTTACATTGGATATTTGGAAGTGTTTGTTGGAAAATGTTTAATTGTGCGATTTCCAGCTTTACTCGTACATGTGCTTGTTTACCTATATTTTCCGCTCCTTATCTGCAACAAGGTCTCTGTTGGCATATCATAAGTACCGGGATACCCAATTTTCGGTTTCAAAAGTAAAGTTAAATAAAACACACATGAAGCTATGATTTCTCTGAAACTTTTACTTCATTATAATGCTTAGACCTTGCCATTATGAACGAAATACAATGTCATTTAAATGATCGCCTTTGGTTCGGCTGCAGCAGTGTATCCTTTTGATGTAGTTTTCGTCCACTTTTTCGCAGATTTCGAGCGGTATCTTGGCGGTAACTTGACGAATGTTGGTTTTCAAATGCTCTAACGTTTGGTCTTTGACTAAAACGGCGTCAAATCGTACCATCTTGACCAGTTGACGTCGCCAAAACGTTAGATTACGGTTTCTGGAAACTTCTTATGCAATAAAGTGGTGGCTCGTGGCACCGTCTTATTGAAACCACATATCGTGCAGCTCATAATCTTCAATTGCAGGCAAAAAAAGTCGGTTATCGTACGGTCAAAGCGCTCTGTCACTATTTTCCTATTTTTTCGGCCATAATGCACACGCCCGACCACATTTGTAACGCTTCCAGTCTCTTAACATTTCTTTATAATCTTGCTAATTGCTTGCACAGTAGGTAGATTATAGTGATCATAATCACCTCGTAATGCACGAAAAGTGCCCACTTTTTTTGAATCACTACTTTTGTAGCAAATTTAAACTTTTTTTTCGCATTCTTCGGTTGTTAAACGATCCATATTCGAAAACTTGCAAACCGATTACTAAATAAATAATACTTCAGATGACGGGTATTTAACAGGTGGCAGTCTTACCACTTACCAAACTGGCGGTTTTGAAACCATTAAATGGATAACCTTGTATTTCCATTACTCAGAAGCCTGTCTTCTATTAAAATTCATACTTTCTGCACGGGATCTGGTTAGATGTCACAGATTTTGCTTCATATACATCCCTATTCCACCAATCGCATCTCCTGGGTGATTGTAGTGCTGAAGACATTCGTTAATGGAGTAAAGGCATTCCATCCGTGGAATCTAGATATTTCAGGTTCATATCCTTTACTCACGATCCTTATAACTTTTGCGGGGGTCCTCGACTTATTGGGGGATTCATCCTTTCTTTCCCATTGTCTTTTTTTTTAGAAAAAATGACTTTTTAGACTATTAAGCCCGTCAATATTGTAACTCTACCACAATATAACATTCAATATACTAGGAGGTTAATGAATGTTATAGATGTAATATTAAAAACAATAGAAATTAATCTCCATTTTGACCAAAATGTTAGTGTGTGTGTACGTATTATTAGATACATTTATTTTACGCTATTTTTCCACATTTTTAAAAATTGGTAACCCTACTAAAAACAACGCTCAGATGAATTACGAACAAGCATACGCACATGGGTGTCCCGATGAGAAGTATATGTCCCAAAGCGCGGTCAATGCATGTGTGCGTGTGTATTTTTACTTTTATTTTCATTTTCCTTGTGTGCTTTTTTACCCCAATACAGCGAACAACAAATGCAACCAACCATCCATCCATCTATTCTTCCGCCGACCAATACACAGCAGGCATTTGTATTTTCTCACACAATAGATTTGGATTTCGTACCGTTTTGTCGCATCCGCCAGCTGGTCATCTATGCGTTCCTAATATTTTGCTTGTTTTATAAAACCAACAACAAGTGCAAAGATTGTACGCATACATAGATGTGTTATTTATGTAACACTAAAAGAAACAAACAAACGAAAGAATCAGAGGTAATGATAAAAAGTAGCAATTATGCATTACACCTTTGCTTCCATACTTAGGCGCTATTAGAAGGAGTTATTTATCTTTGGATGTAAATGGAAAGAACAAGTTTTTACGTACATGAAATGCAAATTTAGTTACCATTCGAAAAAATTTAAAAAAGCTCACTCCCTAAATTGTATGCCTCATTTAAATTGGAAAGGGTTTCTTGATATTGCACCGAAATCTCAGATGATTAAATTTTAATTATTCCTGCTTCCAGCATTTTCTGATTCTGTTATCTGACTGGTCTGACTAACGCGTAGTTGATCAGAATTAGTTGATATTTACTAATGTTCGCAATTTAACTAAGAGCATAATTGGTATTGGACCATCCAATGACAGCTGATTTAAAACAATTATTTGTCAGTAACTAACAACTAATCGCCATCTGTTTGGAATATACATTGATGATTCTTATTAGAATTTTTAAAGAAAGTACGGTAAAAGTAGCCAGGCTGTTTAACAAACTTCCAAACACATTACAATTTTTTCTTCATCCCAGAACACTTACAAAAATAGACTTTTTGCGTATTTCAAAGATATTGCTCGTCTATAATTATTCGCTTCAGTCCTTTTTTTCTTTGATATTGCCGTCAGATAGTTTGCTGTCCATCTTTTTTTTCATTCTGAACGGGGAAATGATAATCGCTAAACTCATTATTTTTTCTTTCCTCTTTTTTTAGCCATTATTTGTGTAGTATCTCAGTTACTTGTTTATTAAATCTTAACAAAAAGACTGGTAGTTATTAACTTTTACCATTTAATTATAGAGTAACGTTGTAATTTCGTATTTTATGACGAAAAACATACAAAATGAAAACTTCTAATAAGTGAAGTAGGCTGTCATATTGTAAATCATATTTTTCTGCTATTATGATACACAACATTTTTATAACATTAGTATTATAAAAGTTTTATAATGTATATGTTATTGAGTTGTGGAGAAGATATGTTGTAATATTGTAATTTAATCAAATCGGCCTTAAGGCTCAAAATTACAACCCTGAATTAATAAATTAAACTAAATTTAATAATTGTTTAAAACTTAAATTTATTAATAAAATACGGTGCGTTTTCATTTTTATGGGAATCGGAGCATCATCCTAAGTCAGTCATGGGGCACACTTTGTAAAAAAGTGATTTTGCATACCTTAAAATAAAACATACAATTAATTATCCTCCATTTTATATCAAACAAAAACTTCCAAAATGTCTGGAAAATCGATTTACGCTGAAACCACAATTTTGACAAGAGGTTTTTACATTGAATACGGCTTCTAAGACACTTCTGCGAACGTAAGTAAAGCGTTATTTTCATAACATTTGACGTAAGAAAACGAAAGTGCCATGAAAGGCATTATCATATCATATCTTGAAAAACACTTTTCATTTAGAATATTGTCATGAATGAGTCAAAACGAACTCAGATTGAGTAAAACTGATTTATATATGACGCCGAGTACCTCCTTACTCAAAATAAGTAAGAACGTTATTTAAGAAAGTTTGCGTACTTATTTTTAGCAAGTACTACTTTCATGCGCATTCAAATCAAGTCAAATTTAGCCTAAATAAGTTTCGCTTACTCGTTACTAGAAAAATTTACTAGTATTGAGTAGATTTGCTGTACTTATATTGAGTATGTTTTGTTTATAATCTTGAAAATAAAAAATTTTTGAATATTAAAGTTGATATTGACATCAAATGGAATTCCTTTTCCTTTTTACAAGAATGTGCAAACGGAAAGTTTGAGAATTGAGGTTAACACAGGGCCATTTGAGGTAAACATTGGGAGCATTATCCGTTGCTCGGAAACCAAATTAGTTTTCTGATAATTGTTTGGTGCCTTATACAGCAAATTTGAACATAATTAACGATTTACAAATTAAAGTAGCAAGTAGTAAATTAAAAGTATCAATAATATGAACTTCCATGAACATCACTCATTTCCTTATTTGTTTGCGTCCCTTCTATCTACACGTCTACATTTAACATGTAGAGATGTATGCAGAATTTGCTGAAAGGAATCCCGTTTAATTAACTTTGCCATTATTCTTGCACGGAAAAGTATTATCGTAGAGAGTGAGAATACAACAAAACAGCCGTCGTCCCTTGAAACCTATTTTATTCGCATTTTTAATTAACCTCCTCTTTTTTACTGTTTTTAGAAGGTCAACATGGACCTTTCGGTGTCATTGGCAATCTGAATGAATCCTTACTCTTGTACAAATGCAATTTAAATGCATAAGTTTGTCCTCTCTCTCTCTGTTTGTGAACGTGGAATGTTAATCAAAGAGCTTATATATGTATATAAACAAGAGAAACCCAATCTATCATGTTGCTAGAAAATTTCTCTTCCGTTAAAATTCTGGCGAGTAGATGGACAACCTGTACATTCAACATTCCCAGAATTATTCCAAAGTCATCGACATTACACACAAGTTACTTGCGTTTTATTGTTAGAAAATATTTGTAAACATTGGTATACATTGATTTTTTATGCCAATACTGCCACCCAATTTCTTCTCTTTTGTTTTCTTCCTACTCGCTGGCTTTGCAACTCTTTGCTTTAACAAATTAGCATTTTTTATTGTCATATGCAATGGTATTTTGATCCTTTCAAAGTACGTAGTTATGGAATTATTGTGCAAAGAGAGAAACTCGTTTGTCTCTCTATTAATTCCAATTTTAGCTCTAGAGAAAAGTAATACGTCTATGCGTTTACATCGTCTTTGTGGGAAGAGTGTTCACAGCTTTTAGCTTTCTTATACATAACATACGATAGTCAGCTGTAAAATAACACAAAAGAAGAAGAAATATTAAGCAGCCGCTGTAGCTCCCCACTTCCCCAACCCTCTTATCCAAAACTCTAAGCATCGGCACAGTACTATTTTCAATTCGTTTCCACAGCTCGCTTTTATTTAGTTATGTGGGGATTTTTGGAGAAAATACAACGACGTGTGGAGAGCGAATAACTAAATTGCAATCGGTGTAAAGCAGTAGATATAGGTGCCTGTGGAAAACAACCAAAACGGGGTTCATAATTTTTTGTGTGACGAACAGTTTTTAAACACAATCGTCGTGTGAGCGTTTTCTTTAAAGTGGTCAACAAACAAAAAAAAAAAAAAAAAAAAGAAAAAAAAAGGAGAATAAAAGTGCTACGTTATTCCAAATAATATTAATAATAAAAACGAAAAAAATCAAGAAGCTGCTCCTAAGGAAAGGAAGGCAAATACAACATCAGCAAAATGGCTTTGAAAATGTTGGTTGGACAAAGTAAGTCATGACGAGATTAAAAGGCACCCATTTGAAGTGAACAAGAAAAAACTGGAACACTAATGAATGTGGCACAGCGTTCAGATATCTATGCTAATTGCTAGGTACAATTGAAACTGATAAACATTTCATTAAGGCTCCAGCTTGAAAGTAGTGACAAAAACAACGATATTGTTAAAAATACTTAGAAATTGTAGGAAATGGGAATATGTGGAATTTGTATTCGACATAATTTCTTAAATTTACGTTGTTAAAGTGATTCATTTTTTCGCACCCTTCTTATCAAATTATTGATTTTTCCCATTTTTCTTTATGTAAATTGTGTGTACTTCTATGTTTTTGCCGTCTGTGACGCCCCCAGATTGACCTTTTTTGCTAGGCGTTGTGGCGTGGAGCTCTTATACTTTTCCTGCTACTTGCTTAACATTTCTCCATGGTTTTCCATGCACCGCTTTTTTGCAATGTATACCGAAAATATTGTCGTTTATCACCCACCACCCCCCAGCTTAGTGTGTGGTGGAATGCGCAAAAGCGCTAGAAACGTCATTTATAGTAGCAAATGTTTTTGTTGTTTTCTTTTTCGCGTTGTATTACGCATCATTATGTTTTTAGTATTTGTTTGTGGTTTTGTACTTCACCGTCTCTCTCATTTTTACAATGACGGTGTGGCGGAATTTCAAGAAATCCCTATAACCGCATAGTTTTTCGTCTCATTTTCTAGTCTCCAATTCGCTAGAACTGTCAAAATAACGTCGATGGAAGTGAGGTCATAGTTTATGGCTCTCCATTGCTGTCAAGTTGAAGTTTACGCTTGAGTCCACAAAGAGATGTGGACATCCAAACTCTGTTGTGACATGTGTTTGTTTTTGTTTACAAAGTGCATTAATTGTGTATATTTTAAAGAATATTGTTAAACTTGTTCAACTTTTTTTATATTTGGTTACCCTTATTGTGAGTCATTGTTT
>JAHXMU010000009.1:2845848-2955870 GCA_019455685.1 Philornis downsi
GAGTCATTGTTTCCACTTTGATGATTTCAGCTTTTAAAACAATGACTGACTTTGGCTTTATTATTTATTTCTCATAATCATCTTTCAAATCATACAGCAATTTAGGTTCGGATTTTTGTTACAAAAGTTCGCTACTATCTTGAACCGCTGCCAATAATTGAATTTCATAATAATATATTGTAATTTTATAGAACGTTTTTAATAAGAAAAATTACATCATAAATCTTTAATAAATTTGTATGAATAAAGTCGATTTATCCGGCACGTTTCGGAAACTAAATCTACGCATAGCAGCAGAATTCCCTATCTATTCGGAAGAAAGGATTATGGATTTAAAGGCTGGTACTGCATTCTTTTTACAAGTATTGGCCGCAAATGAAAAATTTGATTTTTGTGGGTTGTTAGAAGTAAACACTGCAATCTCATTACGTCCAAATAAAATTAAAGTTCTGACAGTTGCTAGGTTGGCAGGGAAATAGTTTTGGTCTTTTTACGAAATTCCTTTCTCACTGAAGCGGTGGCCCAAATGAGTTTGATGAGTACGATGAGTTTGAGTCCGCCAAAGACCTCAGTATTTGTGTTAAACATGAGCTAAAGGAAATCCATTTGACAAAGCGGACAACCATTTGCGATTTATAGCTTAAACGCAGCCAAAATAACCTGATCTGGTGATCTGGTCTGAGAAACATCAACGATTTCAAACTAGATCAAAGGCTGAATTGAGCCAAAAACGGTTATGCTGTCAATTTAGTAGTATTGTAAGGGTGTATTGTTTCTTGAAATGGTTCCAAGTAACCGAACCATAAATTCTGAGGAATATTGTCAACAATTCATGAAGCTTGCTAAAGCATTGAAAGATAAAAGACCAGCACTGGTAAATAGCATTGGCGTAAATTCTCATCACAGCAACACTAGGCCTTAATACACCTTTGCAGACTCGCCAGAAAACATTGGAGCTTGGTGGGGAATTGTTCAACATCCCTCCAAAATTATTTTCTTGTCAGCCCAATATTTGAGACAAAAAATTCATATAATTTGATGCATTTGATGAAATGAAAAATAAAAACCACAAAGTAGGTTTTAACGAAAATCTATTCTCGTTTTGCTTTTGTCTGAACGGAATTTCGTCTGAAGAATTTCCGATGATTTCTTCAAACAAACCCGTATTAGCCTTAAATATAAAATTTCTGTTTGCGCATTCTGTCCGAGGTTAACATTGGCAAAACGAATGACGAACGAAAGTTTGGTTGAACGAAAATTTATTTGCAAAATTTGGACGCATTAGGTGTGAAGCTACATAATTAGAATTCACTAAAATTTCACGCTAAATTAGGGTTTTCTTTAGACCGGAATTTCAGAAAGTCATCTCATGTGAAGCAGTTGTTTTTACCAGATGCATTTAATCTAATACCCTTTTGAATAACTTCGACAAGAATATTAAAATTTTTTGTCAGAAATTTTTGCCGTATTGTCGTAAATACCAAATCAACGCTTTGACACAGTTAAAATCTTGATTTAGTTGATCTACTGTAAATACCCATAGCTAATACAGATCCCAGGTCTGACTCGGAAAAAAAAATATTTTTTTTTTTTTTTTTATCGAAATTAGGCTTTGTTTACCAAAATAGCTCCCTTTAATGGTGATATATTTAGTCCAACGTTTCATTAACATTGTGGCATGATGCCTTAGTGACTGATTACTTTCATCTTCGTCATTGGAGGACATTTTCTCATTTCGTTTATCAAACCATCCATAATACTCATTATATGCTGTGTATTTTAATTTTCAAGATTGTCAATAAGTAGTCATTAGGCTTTTCAAGCCATTCTTGGCATTGAATGGTACTTTTTTCCTTGAAGGTTACCACTACCTACCAAATAAACTTTAAAAAATATCAAATAAATATTCATACTCCTAATAAAAAGAACGATTTTGAAAACTTTCGTTCTATTCAACTGAGCAAAAAGTACAAATTTCCTCTTGCAAATGAGAATGTTCTTTTCACACTTACTGTAATTCCAAAAAGAAAATACATTTACTATTTATAAAAAAGCACAACGTACGCATGTAAATGCTCTTCAACTTTTTGATTACATATTCAGTTGATATTACATTCAGGGCACATTCTCACATTTGCATCACATCATAAGTAAGATGGGCGCAAGTGACATCGGCAAATGTAATTTAGAAACTATCTCCAGGCTCATAAAGAACAATCTCCAAGTTTCATCACAATAGTGTGGATGAAACGAGACCTTATAGGTAACACACAGCCACACAAACAATATTTCCATTACACAGTTACTGCAGCCAGCAAGCAATTTCGTTAAGAAAAAACAAATAAAGAAGATGGTTTGTTAAATTTATTAAGAATTCCCCCAAAGGTTCCCCAAGGGTTTTTGTAAAAGGGTCATGCCGTGATAACGAAATATCCTATTCAGCTAAACATTGCATTATTGCTCAAATTTTCTCATCAAAAAATTATCCCTAAATGGAGCAATACTTAAACTAATATCTTAAAACTGAAGGTAATGGACATTTTAGTACAACCGAATTTCTAGTAATTAATTCTATAGAGATATTAAAAAGGTGGGTAAAAATATGTTGAACATTCAGCATTCAGCTTTGTAAAAAACACGCTTCCTAAAACATGTGACTGAGCTGCTGGAAACATGTACAGTTTAAATCCAAAAATATGTTTTTTTCTAAAACATGTATTTACTATGGTTGCGAACAACTCAACTGTTTGTTCCAGTAGAATATCTTAAGAATTCCTATAAGGAAAAACAAATATTTTTGTAAAAGGTACATGACTTTAAAAAGTAAGGCTTTGGTGAATGTATTTCGAAAGGTATTTATAAAACTGAACATGAATCTAGCAATGGGATCTCTGATCCAATTGACAAGACTAAAACTAGCTCGCTTTCAATTCAATGGTGTTATTTTTGCATAGGTAGATTGCTATAAAACCATCTCAAACAAAATTTTTGTGTTGGGAAACCATAATTTTAAAAAGTTTATATAGAACTCTATACTGCAGATATTTCCTTTGTAAGACGTAATTTTTTTCTTTTATTAAAAAATAATGCCAGCCCAAAATATATTTCCATATTAGCAATACCATTAGAAAAAGTTAAGGGAAAGTGTATTAATTTTTTGGTAATTTTTGTTTTTAAATGTTAATCGGCAAAAAGATGCAATATTAGGTAAATAAAAGGTTGTCAAGTTAATAAGGGCATTATAATAGCCTATTTTTTTCCTTCTACTTACAAATGAAAAATCAGGTCTATGGTTAAGAGACGAAAATTCGGCAAATATTTAATTTTTACATTAAAATAAATTAGATTACAACAGGAGTCATCTGTTCAAAACGTATTCAATCAAGAATTAAGCTCTATTAGCATAAAATGTAAACTGTTAAAAAATTGGAATTTAATTTAAATAATGAAATATTTTTATATAAACGGATATTCAAAAAAATGGTGATCGGGAATTGATTCAGTTGTTTATATGCGATAATAGGAAGCATTGTCTTCCATGGAAGACAACAGATAATGAGTAGAGGCCCAAGCAGTGTGCCCCAATGCTCCTAGCAAAGGGAAAATAATAAATTTTATTGATTCCCTGATGCTGATAATTGTAAAAGCGTTTTCAGACCTTTGTGTGTCTGTTGTTTCAATTTACATTCAAAATCCATGAATTCTTCCGCTATTTGCAAAACTCAAAAATCAGTATTTCGACATCTCTTTGTAGCGTTCAAGCGTTGATGTTCCGTATTGTGTTGCACTGTGCAGTTTTTCTTTTAGGTTTTAATGCAAAAATGTGTTGTTGCGCGCGGAAAGTGGCAACTTACAATTTATGAATATGTAGGTCTCTTCTATATTTTTTGCAGAGATAATCCTTTACACCGTTACATTTCAATCGTGTGATGAGTTGCCGAATCTATTTGTTTTGTAGATATCAAGATGTGCGCCGAGCTTTGGCGTTATACATTTTTTCCGCAAACTTTACTAGATGATGCCATAATCTTTAGTTTCTGTTGGTGTTTTTGATGTTGGTAAACATTTTCCTTTTTCTGTGAACATTGTGCAATTTGTTAGTCTAAATTTTGATACAATTTGCCACAATGAGATATTTTCTACTGGAAAAGTCGAAATTTTTTACAATACTTTATTTTTTGATCAGAACTACAGACAAAAATTAATCCTTACGTCTTCAAATTGGTTGAATGTGTTATTAAAGACAATTATCTACACTTGATGTGAAGTATAAAACATACAACAGCCGTCTATCTCATATAGGGTGTGTGTAGAGCAAAGTAAGTAGTAAGAAAGTAAGAAACAATTTATATGGAGCACCAATAAAGCAAGATATCATTTCCTGTGTAAATTATTCCTGCCCCACTAGGGTCAAGTACATATACAACTAGATACACATCTATTATAATATTTCAAAAATATTCCAAAACAATTCTAGAGGGTATTCTTAATGAAATTTGTGGTTTATGACAGTTAGGAAACCCTCCAAAGGTATTTTAATTTTTGATATACCATCAAACTTCTCCCATTACTCCGTTATAAGCGGTTAGATGTAAGTTACACTGCCGCTCACTTTAATAGTGTCTCGTAATTTGTTTCTTCTATTTCCACACATCACATACAAAAAATTTCAAGCCATGGAAGCGTACCATTATTTTAATTCACTCTTTTCTTTTAAATGAGTGAAAAATGCGTTCTTTTTTGGTCCATTTGAATAGCACCCCTCACGTGGTAATCAGTTTAAGTGTGAAAGTCTTTTGTAGATCATCATAAATCAGATCGGATTGTAATTGTGTATAATTAAATATGAAACAATCGATTTTAAGTAAAATGAGCGTCGAGGAAATATCCAAAATTAAAACCTACCAAGAGCGTAGACTTTCTATTCATCAAATGGCCAGAAAAACTAATAGAAGTCGCAAAGTTATATCGACACATTTACGTGAGACCGAAGGCTATTCTGAGATATGCCTCCAATTCACACGACTCTGCTGCCAAAATCAAGAAAAAAACTGGCGTAAGTGCTAGTGTATCAACGGTGAAAATAGGTATTTTCAAAGCAGCACACTTGCAACGCTTAAAACTTAAAAAGAAACCACCGCTAGACAATCTCCGTAAGGAACGTCGCCTTGATTTTTGTCGTACGATTATGACGTGGAGTGGAGAGTTGAATAGAATTATATTTTCCGATGAAAAAAAATTTAATTTAGAGGGTCCTGATGGATATAATTACTACTTCCACGCTCCTCGAAAAGAGGAACACACCTACTCAATCGATTACACAGCCGAGAAGATGGAGTTATAGTATGGGGTGCAATCTCTTATTATGGCACAATAGAGCTCCAGTTTCTCTCTGCAAAAATTAATACGACTTCACACAAAGCCATGTTGAAAAAAAGCTTTTCCTGAAATTAAAAACGTTTTCGGAGACTTGGAATGGAAATTCCAGCATGACAACGCGCCAATCCACACAGCAAGAGTCGTCAAATCATGGATTGAAAGACAAAATGTTGAGGTTATGAACTGGCTGCCTTACACTCCAGACTTAAACATTATTGAAAACATCTGGGGATGGCTAGTACGCAGGGTGTACGAATCAGGCAAGGAATATTCAAGCAAAAGTGAACTCATTAATGCAATAAACAGGCCTGGTCGTGTATTTCGCTGGACATAATCAAAAAACTGTTTGATTTTTTTCCGAACAGAATATATGAATGTATTCTCAACCAGGCCGGAAGCACCCACTACTAAATTTTACTTAAAATACTTATTTTTAAATTAGATGTAAGCGAAAAATAATACCTTTAATTTAGAATTAATGTTTTTGTGTATAATCCAATTTTTGTAAGGGAGGGCTATTCAAATTAAACAAAAACTCAAATTGAATTTTTGCCTTTTTTGTGTTTAATGTTTTAGTACTTAATTTATTAAAATGAAAGAAATTTTATGTTATAGGATTACAGCAAATACGTGAAATATGATTTATAAAAGCGCAACCAGTTCGTTATAATTATTGTTTTGGAAATAATCGAGCTTAGAAAAATATTTACAGGGGGTGTTATTCAAGTGAGCGGCACTGTAACATGTCATACTGTAAAAGCAGTAGCTAGCCTGAATCGAGATCCTCATTTACTTTTCTTTAACTCCTTTTTTTACTATTTCAAAAAGGCCAAATTCAGCATAACCTAACGGCAAAATTACAAACAGTAGGTCAATATGACCCATCTCATGACTCATGGAATTTTGCAATTTAGAATTTAGAATTTACACATATATCAAAATTTTAACTTTCTAACAAAACTCCCATTTTTCCCCCTTCTTTGCTTATGCAGGTCTTATATATCGATGGAAATTTTGAACACAAGATTTTTTTCTGTTAGCAAAATAATGTGATGCAATTGAAAATACTCTCCCTCCGTTTTAAGACATTATTGCTGCAATATTCAACTTTCTTTATGTAAAATTTGTTGCTGTTTTAGTGATTTTCATCTTTTGTATTGCGCACTTTTTCATATATAACATATAATATTTGTCTATGTACTATCTCTGGCCTACTTTTCTATAAAGGTAACAGTTACGAGTATATGAAAGAATTGTTTTCTGTGGGAAATGCCAAAATCCCAATGCTAATGAAAATATCAGCCATTTAAAGACTTGTTATTTGTAAGAAAATTTCTGCGCATTTAATTTACATTTTTTTTATAATCATCCAGTGAGGCTATGGAGAACAAGTTGGTCATCCTTTTCGACAATTTGTTGACATCTTTATTGATTTTTGCAGTCTTCTTTATTGATTGAATCATCATATATAATCTTTGTTGTTTTTTTCTTTCTCTTCTAGAAATTATGAACGAGGTGGTGAAGTACAAACCACCACCTCCCAAAAAAGCAGGCACAGCTGCAGCAGCCTCCAAATCAAACATGGACTGGCGTTTACTGGTTGTTGATAAGTTGGGCATGCGCATGGTATCAGCATGCACCAAAATGCATGAAATTAGTGCTGAAGGCATAACATGTAAGTATACGCTAATATCGGCAGTAAATCTGGGTACAATTGAAAAAGATGAGATGATTCCAAGGCCGCTTACCTTCGGATTCTATAGTTTTCAATTTATATTTTGTAGTGGGTAGTATTGAATCAGGCAGTTATGCTCATATTCGGTGTCGTTTGTGAAATACTGAGGCTTAAATTTGTTTTCTTGTATTTAAGATAACGTGTACTCGTATCTAAGACGCGATGTTGACTTGACATAGTTTTAGTATCATATAAAAGTTTATGACGTTAATTTACAAGGACATAATGCGAAGTAAACCTTTTTTATACTATAATTTTATGAACACCCATCTAATATAACTACATTACATTAATTCTTTTATTAGCAACTGTTGCATGTACATATAATACCAACTCGTTACCACTGGTTTTGAAAAGATCTGCTGACAGGTCATTAGATTCTGCAACTTTGCTGTTATTAAAGTGAGATTGTTGTTTCGATTTACCTTTGATGAGATGCTGGGCAATATGGGGTCATCATTCCCAAGTGGTTTCATATGAACGCCTGTAATTGGAACTCCAGGCCAGCTAAGTCACAGAAATGATCAACCATTTGCGTTTTTAAGATTTTTTCGAACACCAATTTCAGAAGATTTTACTGAACTTTAATACCCTAATACATCAGCAACATCCTGCCACATCGGCTAAACAAAGATAAGTGGATTTTATCGGGAGTTGATCTTACAATTCTACTAAGTTCAGTACCAATTGTGCTATAATAAGAAATTCAAATAACTTTTTTTTAACTCAATATATTTCATTAATTTTTTTGTTGTATAGAAAATTCAATTTTATTTCATTCATGCATATGCGACACTTGATCAGAAAATTATTCATTGCGGGATCGCCTCAAATATTATTTTATTAGACTGCTTCAATTCAGTCAAATTTCTAGGTTCCGTTCTGTACACCTTTTACTTGACATAACCCCATAAAAAAAGTCTGCTGCAAGTGAACTTGGTGTTAGCGGAAAGTGGAGTTTCTCGATATTAATTTGTTTGGGTATTTTCGTTGGAGCTCCGCCATAACCGGTCTGGCTATGTGTTCAATTGATTCATCTGGTTGGAACCAAATGCTGTTGAAACGGATACGTCTTCGGCGCAGTTCTGGGTAAAAAACTGATCCTTGTATTTATGTTTGAAGAATTGGCGAATGAACGGCATACTTTGGAAATAAATGTAAGTTGCATGTGCAGAGATCGAGTGTGATGCGATGATCAGTACCCGCGGCTACACTTCATAGAGATCGAACTTTGTGCCTTTGGTTTGTTAAGTTATCCATAAAAATTCGCTAACCCTGGAGCCGCCTAGAATCGCCCTTATTACCTTATTTTGAAGTTCACGTTCATGTCACCTGCGTTTTAGAATATTACGAATTCACTAGTTTTTGTTCGGAAAATCAGGATTTATACTTATGTTGTGCTTTTTATGTTGAATAAAAGGCAGTTATTTAAATTAATAGTACAACTAAGTTTTATTTCACAGGTGAGCGTGTGAGCTCGCTGACTTGCTAGAACTAACTGTAAAAGTAAGAAATTCAAAATGAAGCATGCAGCGTTGCATGTCATGGTGATGCCAGATTGGCATGCAAATAAATTGCATTTAAGGGGTTGCCCCCTAACATCTCTCTCGTTAAGATAACCGCGGTGATCTCGATATTGGTTCCACTGGTTGTCTTCGTTTGGTTATGCGTCGCGGACACCAATGTGGTGGAGCAGTTGATGTTTCGTAGACTTCATCTTGAGATGTCGGAATAATTTGAAATTCTTCGAGTAATAGATCCAAAGGTAGTTTGGATGATGTTGAGGCGTTGTTGGTTTCTGAATACCTTGGGCGGAGTTGATTTGTATGAGCTCTTACGAGTATTTTCCTATTGCCAACGTCGATTAATGTGTTATATATAACATTACCGATTTTTTCGATTATTTCTCCGGGCACCCAGTGTCTTTTGTTTCCCTTAAAATTCATTGCGTAGACCTGGTCACCGTGGTTAAATATTCTTTTCCGAGTACCATGTTTGGTGTTGTATTGTTCCTCCATTTGATGGTTAACGTTACGCTCGATTTTTAGAGGTTTTAGAATTGCGTCGAAAATTGTCCTCATTTTTCGACCTATGAACGATTCCGCTGGAGTTTTCCCTTCTGGTGAATTTGGATTGGGTGTTGATCTGTATACTTCCAGGAATGTTTGAAGTGATGCAGTAGGCGTATCTTCCCCTTCACTTTTCTTCAGAGCACGTTTAAGTGTGTCTACGAATCTTTCAGCTTGTCCATTGGAGCTGGGGTGAAACCGTACTGTTCTAGTATGTTCTATAGCTCGTTCCAAACACCAATTTTGAAATTGTTCTGAACAAAATTGCGTGCCATTATCCGAAACGATTTGTTCGGGATTACCGAATTGTGAGCAGTATTCGTTCATAATTTTAATAGTCGCAAATGATGTTATTGTTGATGTTTCGTAAATAGCTGGATATTTAGAAAATGAGTCGATAATAACCAGATAGTATTTACCCTTCACAGGTCCCGCGTAGTCAATATGTATCCTCTCAAGAGGTCGTGTTGTTATTGGCCAGGAGCAAAGGTTAGTTTTGACAGGATTCTTTGCCGCTTGTTGACAGTTTTTACATTTATGGACGTAGTCTTCAATTTGTTTGTCAATACAAGGCCAATAAACATAGCTTCGAGCAATTGATTTACATCTTTCCGCTGATAAATGACCTCGGTGAAGTTGTTTGAGAATCTTTTGACGATATGGTTCTGGTATTACGATTCTATTGTTGAACATTAAGCAACCTTCAGCTGTAGACAATGAGTCCTTTCGGTTGAAGTATTGTAGAATAGAAGAATCTACTCTTTTGTTGCTTTCAGGCCAACCGGTGTTCATGTATTGAATCACGTTTTGTAAAATTTCGTCGTTTTTGGTAGCTTTGACTATCATTTTGTAAGATACTGGTAGTTTTGATACTGATTCCTCCAGATCTTTGCGAATGTCTTCTTCGAATGATACCGAAGCAACGATATATTCATCGGTTGGTTTTTCGTGATCACTGATGAGTCTGGATAATACGTCTGCATGTCCGAAATCCTTAGTATTTGTGTATTTAATTTCGAAGTCATAAGCTAATAATATCAAAGCCCATCGTTGTAAACGGTTGGCGGTGTATACCGGAATTCCCTTTTTTGAGCCAAATATTGTTAGAAGTGGTTTATGATCCGTATGCAACGTGAATTTGCGTCCAAAAAGCATTTTATGAAAGCGTTGTACGGCGAAAATGAGTGCTAAGCCTTCTTTTTCAATTTGACTGTAATTGCGTTCAGCAGGTGTAAGTGATCTTGATATGTGATGTACTGCTTTCACACTATTGTCGTTAAATGTGTGATAAATGACAGCACCTATACCATGTGAAGATGCATCTGCCGCAACGTGTATTGGTAAATCCGGGTTGTAGTGTGTAAGTAAAAGATTTGATGTTAAAATTTGTTTAAAATTTTCCAATGAATTCTGGCATTCTGAAGTCCATTTGAATTTACTTTCTTTCTTCAATAGATCATCAAGAGGCTTCCTGAGATTTCGCATGTTTTTGACGAATTTCCCGTAGTGATTGATTGATCCCAAAAGAGAACGTACTTCAGAAATGTTTTGTGGTGTTTTTAAATTTTGAATGGCGGTAATTTTCGTTGGATCAGGTCGAATGCCATTCTTATCTACTATTTGCCCGAGATATTTGATTTCCTTTTTGAAAAATTTACATTTTTCGAATTTCAGCCGGAAACCGAAATCTTGTATCTTCTGTAATAGCAGATTGAGATTAGTTTTGTGTTCTGATATAGACTTACTTGCGAGCATAATATCGTCTATGTAGGCTTTGGCTCCATCTATGCGTGAGCATAGTTGGTCCATGATCCTTTGAAAAGCTCCCGGTGCGGATTTAATGCCAGGTGTCAGTCTATTGAACCTGTATAATCCTTTGTGTGTGTTTATGGTGAGCAATTCTTTACTGTCATCATCGACTTCGACTTGTAGGTAAGCGTCCGATAAGTCTAAGTGACTAAAAATGATGCAGTTGTGGCAGTCTGAGAGAATTTCTTCCGGTGTGGGTAGTGGATATTGGTTTGGTTCCACTATCGAATTTAGTCCAGTGGAGTAATCTGCGCAAATACGAATTTTTCCATTTCGCTTACTGACTACGATTGGTGCAGCATATTTCGATGTATCCACAGGAGAAATTATGTTTGCGTCTTCAAGTCTTTGAAGTTCAAGTTCAATTTCATTTCTTGCCGCATAAGGAACTGGGCGTTTAGGAATGAAAATTTCCTTTGCGTTTGGCAGAAGTTGGATGTGTATCTTTGCTTTGGTACAAAGTCCCAGATGATTATTGTCGAATACTGTTCGATAAGTTTCTTTAAGATTTGATATGTCGTTATCGAACTTGATTTGATGACACCAAGTTGATATAGGTTTGTTCCAGAGTTCAAATGCTTGAATCCAGTCTATACCCATTATGTTTAGTTTGTCAATATCTGTGATATAACACTTTAATGATTTTGTAACGTTGTTCATGGTAACTTCGCTTTCAAACTTAGCCCGGAGATTGATTTTGTTTGCATTGGCGTCACTAGCGCTGTCTTTAGTTTTGTGAGCAGCGGGTTTACCAATGTTTTCCCATGTTGAAACCGAAATAATTGATATATCCGATGCAGTATCTATTTGTAGTCGAACGGATTTGTTGTTGATTGTTACAGTTGTGTACTTACGAAGTTCCTGAAATTGCAGTTTCTTTGTTGTAAATACGGCGCTTGTGCGAAAGTTCTGTTTTGTTTTGCTCGCATTATTCAACTTGTTTTTGTTGTCACTGTGTGATCGCTTTGCTGTTTTACCCATATTGGAACTGGAGCAGTAGTTGTCCTTGTGTCCGGTTTGATGGCATTTGATGCACTTGTGTTTGATGTATGGGCAGAATTTTACGTAGTGTAATTCTCCGCAGAGCCAGCATGGTGTTTTTGGAAGTTTGTGACTCTTATTGCTATTTCCTGATTTGTTGACGGAATAGACTGATTTAGATTGATGCTCAATCATCGTGTTGTCTGATTTCAGATCTAATATGCGCTGTGTTTCGTCCACTAGTTTGTCTAGATTGGCAGTGTCACTTGATTCATCTAGTGTTTTCAATAAACGTATTCGAATGTCTGTGTCCTTGCTCGATTTGAGACCTAGTACGAAAATTAGACATTTGAACTGATCAATTTTCAAATCTTTCATTTTGAATAGTTCGCATTGGAGATTGACTCGACTTGCGTATTCTTTGAAATCTTCGCTGTCTGTTTTTGAAAGTTGAAGACATTTATAGCGCTGTGAAACTTGTGTTTCAACTTTTCCGAAAAGTTTATTGAGTTTTTCGACAGTATCTTTGAGCGTCATATCCGCAGGTTTTATTGGCAGCACGTAATTTGAATACCTTTCATGAACTTGGTTGGACATTTTTCGCCAGAGGAGAGCAACTTTATCGTGATCGTCCAGTGTGCTCGCTTCTTTCTCGAAAACATGTGTATACCTGTTGTACCAAGCTTGGAAGATTAGACCACTTTCAGGTTCATAAACGAAATCTGTCATTGAATGTGCCAAGGATTCCATGAGTGCAGCTTTTGATGTGCTCGGTGTTTGTGGAATTCCTGTGGGGGTTGATCCCTGTGCCTGCAGAAGCTGTACCATTTGCTGCAGTAGCAGTGTTTGTTGGTGCATAGCGTTTTGAAGAACTTTGTCGTCGGACATAGTTGTTTGAGGCATTTCCCAATAAAAATAGAATAATTTTTATTTCACCGTCCTCGTCGCCACAGTTGTTGTGCTTTTTATGTTGAATAAAAGGCAGTTATTTAAATTAATAGTACAACTAAGTTTTATTTCACAGGTGAGCGTGTGAGCTCGCTGACTTGCTAGAACTAACTGTAAAAGTAAGAAATTCAAAATGAAGCATGCAGCGTTGCATGTCATGGTGATGCCAGATTGGCATGCAAATAAATTGCATTTAAGGGGTTGCCCCCTAACAACTTATTATTTTTATATTTATTATTTTACCTTAAAAGTAAATCAGAACCAGTTATCTATCTACTTAAATTTTTAAACTTCTTCAACACGTTTCGCTTTCATAGAATATTTTCTATCGGCCAGTGATAGTCGCTTTACTTTTGTTAGAAGCTCGTGTTTAAGTTACCGTCGCCTTTATTTATATAGAGGTCTATTGAAGAAGTAAACGTTTTTTCGGAATATGATGGCTACCAGTATTTTTTGTCTTAGGAATAATTTTGGATATTTTGTTTTTCTGGTAATATTTTTTATTGTTGTTATGGCAATTGAAAATTAAGTTTCCTTTATCTAATGCGAAACATTGGATTGCCCATTGGTGTTATACCCTTCTTTCGCACTTTCTTTAGCTTGCATACGTAACTGTTGGTTCTGAAATTATAGTTTAAAAATTAAATAAAATTTGTTTTGGAAACTGCCATGTGGGAAAAGATAGCTATAATGGCTGGTGAATAATGGGCATATGAGCTCTTTACGAAATTCTCTATGGAATGCCTTCATTTTGATGAAACGGTCCAAAAAACGATCAGTTACGTGTTCGGTTCATGAATTATTGTATCACTTACTGGTCGATTTCACAACTTCCAAAGGCGAAGTACATTACTGCCAAAACTAAGGAAATTAAGTAGTTCTTAATAATTACATCGGAATGCAGAGAAGTTGTTCGGGTCCGATTTGGGCATATCTACGGATATATTATATTACAATATAACTAACATATCGCCTTAATAAAAACTATTTTTGTTTAAGCTATGAATTTTAATAGGACAAATGGTATAGGACATTTGTTGTTCAGTATCTGTCGAAAGACAATTTAGAAAGAAATCCCTACTTGTCAGATAATGTTCGTATCGAAGAGTAAGATTTATTTGAGTTAATTGAAAAATGCACCAAAAGGAATGGGCGTTTATTTGCTATAACTCAAAAAAAAATGTTATGAAGGGACAGCACAAACAAGTGTTTCAGTCTTATGATAACCCTATGTTAAATGCATAAATGGTTACGCAAACTTTCGCCACTTTGCGCCAAAAAATTGTGCTGAATACGTATCTGCTTTCGTGTGTAGTAGGGTATCAGAGGAAATCTGTTTATATAAATTTCACGGACTGTGTTGATATAGTCTGGAGATTTGCCATCAGATATGAATTAATGATAATAATATGATTTGATGATTATACTATAAGTTTGAGACAAACTATGTTTAAACATATAGTTGAGTTTATATAATATCGTACAACTTTATAATAATATAATGACGTCTATTTTTAATTTTTTTTTTCATCAAAAATACAATCTTTTTATATCGTATAAACGTTTCCGAATTTTTCTAAGAAAAAAAAAAAACTATTTTTTCACCAAATAGAAGAAGATAATATTTATTTCAGCAATTACTGCACATAAACCAAAAAGTTACGGGCTTTTTTGATATTCGAGGGCTTTTCAGCACTAAATGCCATATTTGTTGGATGATAGAGTCAAAGTCTGTTCACAGAAGACCTTCTGCAATATTACGTATCATTCCGAAATAGAAGTTTCATATTCTAAACAACATTTAATAGAACTTTATTGTCTGTCAATGCGCTACCAATTTATAAATCCTGAGATTTGATATGGATATGGAACTATTATTGTAGATTGAGTATTCGTTCGCTCAACTAAACAATCTTAAACGACCACGAAAAACAATATTAGTTCAAGATTTGAGGCGAATTGTGACAGTTAGCACTGATTTTAAGTATCGACATCGAAAACATGTGAATTTACGCAATTTGTAAGAAAAATTTCCCCTTTTTAGAATAGTAGTATGTACGAGCAGTTTCTAAGCTTCCAAAACAAGTAATTGATATAATAGGTGTAGTAAAAGGAAATCTATTAGTTTTGCATGGCTTGAAGGCTTTATTTAGCATAGTTCAAATGATTCTATTTAGGTCAAATATGCACCGTTTTTTCGATAACCCTCGTCCATATTGGTAAAAAACTTGGATAGTTAATTTTTCCAAGCTTTTCTTGGGGCGAATTGTTTTACCAGCAAAATAATTCGCCATAGAATGGAACAGACGATAATCGCCTGGCCCGGACTAAAAGGTGGATGCAACCAAGCCTTCGGAGTTTCTGGTGGCTTACTATGTGCATTGGGCTGGCGTTGTCCTAAGATGGCCGTTTCTGGGAGACTGCTTCCTTTACACTGTTCAATTTTTGATAGTACAGAGGTCAGAATTAAGAGAGCAGCTCATAATAAATTACATTCTGCCAATTCCGCCAAACATACAGCAGAACTTTCCTTACCGTCAGTTCGTCATCGTTTGCGCTGGCTCATCACGGTACTAGCACGACCGCTTCCCTTTGAAATGGTTTGACCTTGTACCGAATCAGCAGTGATTTGCAGATCGAAATTCGATGCAGGAGGTTTTTTTGTGTTAATATTTGTGACAGCCATAAGTTCAGCTTCTTTTTGTATTCAGCCTTATTGCGCATGAATGGCTGTTAAAATATTAGGACCATAAATGCTATTCACATTTCCAGCCGCCTGGCTTGCATTTTCGCCTTTATTGGAGAACAACTGTAAAAGATTTATTATTTTCGTTTTTTTCTCTTTTCAAGTCACTCAACTATCTGAGCCTATCTAGTCTATTGAGAACAAAATCCTATCTTTCTAGCGCCATCTAGCGTAAACCGATCAAATTTATACAACGCGGGGTACAGTTTACTAAAGCCATCCATTGGAAAAAGAATGTATTTTTTACTATCGCTTGTATTTAGAAATGGCTCCAGCTTTCAAAGCAATTAAAAACCCTATATTTTAAGGCATAGTACCGCCTTAATCACCCAGTTACAGAGGGGGTTCGGTTATCAACTGTAGTTTTTTTTTATCCTTATGCGGATTATATAGTAATATCTTGTCTATGGCCGGTCTATGCTGTCTTTAAATGTGCAATATACTTAAATTGTAATTCGTTCTTTCTTTATTTTTTCCTTTAGTGGTAGAAGACATCAATAAAAAGCGCGAGCCATTACCTTCAATGGATGCCATTTATTTGATTACACCATCTCAAGAATCGGTGGCTGCTCTAATACGTGATTTTGAGAATCCAGCTCGGCCCATGTATCGCTATGCTCATGTGTTTTTCACTGAGGGTGAGTCCTAACGTTTGCGAGTGTATATCTGTGTCTAAAATGACATAAATAAATACGAATTTAGTTCATTTTTAATTTGTGAAGTGAAGTAAAAACATTCGTATTGTTTATTAAAGTTTATGATTTGATTGGAGTTTTTCGTATTATTCACTATGATTTTTTTAAATTTCTTTGTAATTTTTTGTTATTTATTTTTAATTTTCTGTTCTAATTTTTGTTTTTTAATTTTTTATTTAGCCGTGCCCGATGATATATTCGAAATGATTAAAGCCGAAAAGCAATTAGTCGCCTATATACGTTCGTTTAAAGAAATCAATATAGCTTTTCTATCCTATGAAAGTCAGGTATAGCATATATCGTACTACCACCACCACCACCACCACCGGTTTTTGAAAGTTTGCCAAAAAACAGGAAATGCTGTCCTAATTTACAGCGTGCTTTTCTGTGTTTGTGTGTGTGTGTGTGTGTGCAAATAATTTATATACCTTATAACTATTATAAAATCGGATAATTTGTGTGTGTGTGCCATAAAAATTAAAATCCCAATCGCAGAGAGGGAGTAAAAAGGTTATTTCAGGTCGCTTACAAATGCCTAACCTCCTCCATATGTAACACTAATTGCTGTACTAAATATATTCAAAGTATTTTCTCTGACTCCAAGCCTATTTGACAGCAACTAAAGTCCAACAACTAAGCACATGTGTTCCAATGGGTATATAAATGTTCGTTCATCGTAATCCTCGCCACCACCATCGTATTTTCGTATTTTAGTGTTTCCTTATGTACGTATAACGTAATTATAACATCACAATGTACTTGCTTTGTTTCTTTCGGGCATTTTTACAGAGTAAAAAAACATGGTTAGGTTTTAGATTAACTAAGTAGGCATGCGTTTGACAAAGGTAGGATTAGAAAAAGAAAGAATAATGTGAAAGGGAGTAAATTTAATAGAGTTGATTTATTTAAATTGTTATTTTTCCTTCCTAAACATATCAAAAATTTTAAAACCGCTGTAAGACTGCTTAAGATTTTGGAAAATAGCCAAGCAGAATTGACCAAGATTTAAAATCTTTCGAAATTTGTTACTGCCTGCAATAAGGATATGTGAATGCAGTAAGAGCCTAAATGTAAATAGCAATACGCAATCAAGTTAAGCTCTTAAGGTAGTCAATATTGAACTATATCAAATTTTGTATTAAAGAGAACAAACGATTTTAAAAGTTGTTGTAAAAGGAGACATATATTTCACTCAATTAAATTTGTGTTGTCCCCCCAACGGCAACAATATTATCTTATATTTCCATTATTACTGTGTAAAAAGCTGTAACTTTTATATACATATGACCAAATTACGATACATATACGAACGGTTATACAAAAATATCAGGATTTTGGGTAAAAATAACTTATCGTAGTTGTTATGGAATGTATCCTTGCGAGAAAGGATGTATGATTTGTTGTAAACTGTTGTTATACATATACGATGCTTTTCACAGATTTTCTCAAACAATGTAATGGAAAGAAGAATTAAGAATCAACTGTTACAAATATTGTAATTCCGCTATTGAAACTTTATCAGATATTTTTGATTGTTTCAGACATCCGTCTTACATAATTTGTAATTTGGAAAGGTTGAAGAAAATTGAAATATAAGCATTCTTAAAATATTTTAAAAGTGTGCAATAACTTCATTTTTATTAACAGTATGTAGCTAAATGGAAAAAATATCGGGGATTTTCAATCTATTGTAACCACCACAGCTATTATAAAAGGACACTCCGTCTCCCAAACTGTGATATGCTACAACTTTAACGGTCACACGTGTTTTGAAACTGCTATACCAATATCAGCACTTTCGTTAAAGTTATATTGTCATATACAAAACTGTATATAACTTTTATCTACTGTATGACAAGTATTCTAACCTTTCTTGAAACCTATTAAAAATGTTGTGTACATTCATGATTGTTGTTAATCGAAGACTTAAATTCGGTTTCATATTTAAAAAAAGATCTTTAAACTCAATTTAGGTCTTGCGAGTTTGTTTCAAATTTCTTCTGCCAACTTTTGGTATTGAAAACAATTCTTGTCAGAAATTTGTCCCTCTGAATACTCGCGTTAATAACGGAAAACGGCTTTTCAATATGTTAACTTTTAAGTTTTCCCCCTGTTTTTCTATAATTTTGTTATTTTTGTAATTTTTTTTTATTTATTCAATTACCTAAAAAATGTATGCTATAAATTAAAGAATTTCGATAAATTCGGTAAGAGCTTTTCGAACAATATCTTACTATTTTTACTATTAACAAATGTCAAGCATTCAATTTTAGCATTTCTTATATATATAGACAACTATTTCATTTTGTTTCTAGAGAATTTTAATTAACTAAACCGCATAGTTTTCATGATATCTTAAAATCCTCTAGTAGTTCAAATTTATAAGACCAAAAATAAAAGGCTTGCTTATATAATTATTCTCCCGCCCCAGCAAAGGAAAACCCTTTGATTTATAACACATTTGATTTGATTAAGTCTCTTTTTGGTTTTTTTACTATCTAAGAACATTTTGCACTTGATTTTTTATTTTTTTTTTATATAAATTTTATTCCTAATTTTTGTCACGGTAACGTTTTTTTTTCATTACTATATTATATATGATAATATATTTATAGTCTGCCCGGAGGAATTATTTAACGATTTGTGTAAATCGTGCGCTGCAAGAAAGATCAAAACTCTAAAGGAGATAAATATCGCATTTCTACCATATGAATGCCAGGTGCGAAATTTTACAAAATTACAAAACCAAACAAAATTACAAACGAACGCCCAAAAAGAACTATTAAGAAGACATTTACCTAACAGCACTCCATACTATTATACCTACCAAAAACCATAATACTTACTACCACAATCTCTTAACCGCTACAACTCTTTTACTTAAAAATCCGAAAGAAACACTGTGTCTATTTTCAACACTACTCTACTCGTATAGTCGTATTTTGTAAATGTTTGTGTCTACTACAGTTAACCGTATGCCGTAATGCCACTCTACTCTCTACAACTCCTAACTGTACTACTGAAAATACTCCAGAAATGATAAATGAAGAAACTATTCCAGAAAGAAAAACGAATCCCACAAGAAAAACTAACACTTGTTTGTTTTTAAATATCCTAATTTCTCTCGATGTTGTTTGTTTTGATTCTCTGTCTCTCTCTCTGTCTGTCTTCTAACTATTACTACTATTGAATGTTGTAATTTATCTATCTATCGTATAATATATATATGTATATTATAACATTTTACGTTAAATATATGTATGTATGTGTGTATGTGTTTTCTAAACGAAAAAAGAGAAAAATGGGACACGCGATGTGATCCGTCCAACCATGGAAATCCATGAAGAACAGATAATAACATATGCTTCAAAAACAATCATCTTGGTTTTCGAAATGTCATATTATTAATGCCTGATTGTGTCCCGAAAGTTCCACGAATATAGAAAAACTGTTATACTCTAACGTGTAAACGGTTTATTGTTTACAAACAATAGCTGCGTTATATTTCTGAACGTTATACGAATATTTCTAAACTATTTTCGATTACTTACAGCATTTCATTTCTGTTAACGATATATAAACTGATAGCGTAATTTATGTTTTTGGACCTAGTTGTCAATATTATAACAGCTTTAAGCCAGATGGTAAATTGAAGAGCTGAGGAGTAAATCTCCTATCGCACTGTGTTCTATTTTCCGAATGTTATGCGGACATTTTTAGACTGTCATACACATTCTATTATTTATCC
The DNA here is from genome assembly GCA_019455685.1 of Philornis downsi. Lineage (NCBI taxonomy): Eukaryota > Metazoa > Arthropoda > Insecta > Diptera > Muscidae > Philornis > Philornis downsi. The sequence goes on from JAHXMU010000009.1 coordinate 2,865,959, forward strand.
AATTTTATTAACTCTAAAGCAGAACTAGTAGGGGTATAATTGCTATATGAAATTTTGAAATTGTTATAAAATAAATTATAACGGTTATACTATAAAGTAAACTGCTGCATAGACAATTTCAGAGGCTGTGTGCCAATTTTACGCATTTGTCCAGTAGTTTTTAGCTGTTAAAGAAAAGTTGAAACTATTTATTATACAAAATTATTGCATTGATTAATCAATAAATGCAATAATAAATTAGACATTTGAAACTGTTGTAAACTTTATACCAAAACTATAAATAAACTTTTAGCCCAAAAACGATGGCAGAAATATATATACAGTGTTGCCCATATTCGACGGACCCATGTTTTTTAAAAAAAAATCAAAGAAAAAAATAAAAATTTGGCGGTTGGCAATCTTATTCATTTAATTTGTTCCAAGTAGATTTGTTTACATCAATTTTTGAATATGATATCTCTCAAATGGCCGCCTCTGGCGTTGATGGCATATTGTGCCCTTTTTGCAGCATTTTCCATCGTTTTCGCCAACATTTCGGCCGGAATAGCGGCTATTTCTTCACGAATGTTGTCCTTGAGCTCTTCTACGGTCCTTGGCTTGTTAACGTAAACCTTTGACTTCAAATGTCCCCACAAGAAGAAGTCAGCGGGCGTCAAATCGGGCGAACGCGGTGGCCAGTCCAAATCACCACTTTTCGACATCAAACGGCCCGGAAACAAATTCTTCAGAAAATCGATTGTTATGCGACTTGTGTGCGGTGGAGCGCCGTCTTGTTGAAACCAGAACTGCCTCATACGCTTTCGACGAATAATTGGCATCACAAAATTGGTCATCATGTCGCGATAACGCTCCTGGTTGATGGTAACAGCATGGCCATTTTCGTTTTGGAAGAAAAACGGCCCAATGACCGTTTTCGCACTAACGCCGCACAAAACTGTGACTTTTTCGTCATGAAGAGGCAATTCTTGAATCTCCTGAGGATTTTCAGTGGCGTAAATACGGCAATTTTGCTTATTTACGGTCCCATTCAATGTGAAATGGGCTTCATCGGACATGATAATTTTGTTCCAAAATTGCTCGTCATCATCGGCCATTTCGATGACTCGTTGGGCCCATTCCAATCGACGAGGCTTGTCCGCAGGCAACAATCTTTGCGTCAATTGAATTTTGTACGGGAACAAATGCAAATCAACGCGAATAATCCGTTGTAAAGTGGACCGAGCCATGCCCAACTGCTGAGAACGGCGTTTTTGGGATGTTCTTGGGGACCTCTCAACACTGGCTCGTACGGCAGCGATATTCTCGGCCGATCGCCTTGGTCGACTTTTATTTGGCCTCTTCGGATTAGAAAGAGCCTCACCAGTCGAAAATTTTTCGTATAAACGCTTAATGGTGTTCTTAGAAGGCGCACTTCTCACATTTTTTAATATTTTAAAAGCACGTTGAGTTTTCACAATTGACTTCTTCTGTTGAATGTAAATTTCAACTATTTCAGAGCGCTCGCGTGGCGTGTATTGTTCCATGGTAAAAATCTGCTTGGACTGACGCTTCAAACGCGGTATGTCATTAAGCGATCTGACATCTCTGTCAAAAGTTATGGCGTTGCCAGATGGGTCCGTCGAATATGGGCAACCCTGTAGTAAAGTAACTCACAAAAATATCAACATTCAAATATGGAAATCTGCAAAATATATAGGTAGAGTTAGTAAATCGAAATGGTAGTACGTACGACAATAAAATTTCAATGAAAATATCGAACATAAATAACGGATTGTAATGTATAAAATCTGCGGAAACTAGTTAATCCAAACTTGCCAAGTCCTATTTTGACCGAACAATGACCTACGTTTAATATTTGCGCTTTTGGAAATTGATGCAGAATCACGTTAAACAACAATTTTCCACGTGGCATTCTTGTCGTGACAAACCAATTGTCCGAAAAGAAGCGGTCCAAAGTGTTCGAAACTTTTGTCACAACGCACTGAATGCATCTCTGTAGAGCAAACAATGGAATAGGTAAATTACTTTTGTTATACTATAAAATCTGTGAAATTGATGAAATTCTCCTTACTTAAAAGTTTGCATTTATAATTTTAACCAAAGTCAAATTGAATTTTCTACAACGTATTCAAAGTCGATCGGAAGTATCACTTGTTATATATAACGTTATATCGCTTTATCGGCGAAAAACCATACTTGAGATCAATTTTGGTGGTGGTGGGAAATTTGGGGGGAGAAAACCTTCGGAGCTAAAATTTCACTACAAAAACGGTTTGTAGCAAATGTCGGCGCGAAACAGATTAATTTTATGTTATTATTATAAAGTTTAAAAATTCGCCTGATACTTAAAGACGAAAGGCGAAATACGTAGAGTGAAACAAGCATACAAATTAAAAGAAAAAACTTTTTATGATGTATCGAAAAGTTGTCAAAGTACTGGCTATACTGTTATAGACATTCATGGTAATTTATACGGATCAAAACGTCTTAATTATTTTCCTCCAATTTTGAATCTTATGTTTTCATTTTTAGTGATGTGTCGAAAAATGTAAAACACATTGCCTAATTCTATTTAACCCGGACCAAAATGTCTTACAATGTTTTCTTCTATTTTCACCAAAGAATCTGACATAAACGACGCAAAATAGATATTAGATCAAACCCAAGATACATTGTCAAATCATAACGGAGAATTTAAGACAGATACCTCCTGGATAAGCTGTAATGTGGGGATAAGTTACAACAGTAAATTATACTAAGTGCGGTTCCCCGACGCCATTTACTTCAAAATGCGATCATAGAAAGATTGATTTAAAGAAACATCTGGAACTATAACTATCAACAATTCCTCAGCAACAAGAATGATTATAATCATCACAAATCGGTTCCAAAAAATGACAAATATGACCAAAATAAGACAATCTTCTTAGCACGTCGCAAAATTGTGTCGTTTTACAGCAACAACATCAAATTTTCTAACACAATACGCCATTAAATATACTAAAAACAGTTAATACTCATAATGTTAATTCAATTGATAGTCGTCCATATTAACATATCATAATAAAATTATTACATTAGGAATGATTATTATATTAAAATGACCTTATCTGTTGGTTAATGTGAATGAATAAATTGAAAAAGTTAGTAATAATTTCATCATAATTATTATATTCATTTTATTTATTATTTATGCCCACGTACTTTTTTTAAGTGAAAAGATCTCTTCTAATATTACAATCTTGCACTTTGTTTCAGAACTACGTTGATAAATTGTGCCGTGTCGAACAAGATTTAGCTATGGGCACCGATGCCGAAGGTGAAAAAATTAAAGATCACATGCGTAATATTGTACCAATACTACTGGATACGGTTAGTTACAAGTTCTTCTTCGTGTTCTGCTTTAGATTGTTATATGCTATTAATATACTTTTCTAAATTTTTGCTTTAGAATGTTTCCAATTACGATAAGGTGCGCATTATCGCTTTGTATGTCATGATCAAGAATGGCATTACTGAGGAAAATCTCACCAAATTATTTACGCATGCTCAACTTTCACCCAAAGATCAAGATATGGTACGCAATTTAAGCCATTTGGGTGTTAATGTTATAGCCGATGTGAGTAATTTGTTTATTTAGATTTGAGATTTGAAACAAAGTTAAATATTATTATTGTTACTTCTTTTGTACTCTGCAGTCACGCAAAAAGGTTTACAGCGTTCCCCGCAAAGAACGTATTACCGAGCATACTTATCAAATGTCTCGTTGGACACCCGTTATAAAAGATGTCATGGAGGATTGTATTGAAGACAAATTGGACCAACGTCATTTCGCTTATTTGGCTGGACGAGCTCAAAATACTAATTATCATGCTCCCACAAGGTAAGATTGGATTTTATGCATGCAGAGTTTAATGCGTAAATTAGTTCTCCTGTAGTACATTTTTTAATGTAAAAACATATGCATTAGTTGGCATAGTGTAGCTAAATTTCGTTAGATTTTAATTTTTATGAAAATTCTCTTGCCCAAGGTATATGTCTTCGTTCACATATAGTGGTACACAATTGTATTCCATTGAATTTCGTATTACAATAATATATTTATTATTGTTGTAGCTTAAAGTACCTAAGGCCGTTTTCATTCTGACATGTAATTTAACTATTACGATATCTATGTTTTGTCAATAATGTTTGGCTTTCTAAGTATTAAAGTTTATGTCACATGTAAGGTGATTACAGCAATTTCATCTAAATTAACGTATTATAGAATTTTGGCCACTAATGGAGAAACATGTTCTTAATAAAAATTTCCAAGAAGTTCGATGGAATGGCATTTAAGTACTTGAAATGTTTCTCTGATTAATTTGTGGGATTAGTTTCGACTGTGACAAGTTGAATCAAGCTAATTCTAATGAAAATGTTCGCTGTATAATAGATTTTAAGGGAAAGCATAAGTGTTACACAAACGGTCAATGATCCCAGGTCGCTGGAATCGACTCTTTAGTTTACAAGTTCGATTATAAATTGTTTGTGCTGAACAATATACATATATATGGGCTCAAAGTCATGTATTATAAAAGCGTTTAAACATTAAATATATATTCTACACAAAACTAAATTTTTTTTTTTTGGTATTTAATCTCGAAAGGGCGGAACTCCTGTGTTTAAAAAGAGTTTCCATTCAGCGGGCTAGAAATAATATCCTGACTGCTGCAAGGAAATAAAAATAAAACAAGAAAATATTTATCAATACCTTTAAATTTTAAAGAAACAAAAACCATATACGACATCTTTAGAAGAAGAAGCTCTCTTGACCAATAATCAACGGCACGAACCTTGAAATCTTTTAAAAAAAATAGGGTTACAAAGTTTGCACTCAGCACCGATTCTGAACATAAACTGTGCTATCATTAGGTGTAAAGAAAATAATGATGAAGGTTAGTATCATTCGATGCCCCCAAAAAAATTTAACCCATTATTTGTAAAGACTTTAACTCGATTTAGCTACTGGGTGGTGGACATGATACCTGCCGTAGAGCTTTATTTGTGATTGTGTCGATTGTGGATTTCCCGTGTTATTAAAATATATGGGAAATGTATATAGCCTTAAGCAGATTTCAACTCTGAGTCATCGAAATCAGGGAAATTATTGATAATATCAATACCGTGCAAAATTGAAGTAGTTTTTCTTCATCGCAACTGATTTATAAAGAAATATAGAATCGAAATCAATGCATGATAATTGAATAACGCATTGCCGTTCAAACTGTAATAACACCAATATCGGTCTAAAGCTTCTAAGTGGCTAAAACATCAAGAACGTAGCTTTATCATCTACAGATACAAACATTATGAAAAGAGATTTTGCTAGAGTTTAACTTCCACACTTCCACTTTCCTATTGGTCCCCGAGAAACTAGGAAAATCAATTTTGTAATCTAAACTACCCCTATGGAACCATCGGTGTCCATTTGTACCATTTATAAGCATCTCAAAACAGTTATTGTTTTTTCTTTACGGTGCCGATGCCCATGAGATGTTTTTTTTTTTTTGTTTTAGTTAATTTATTTATGTGTTTGAGTAGTCGAGTAAAAGACAAGTATAGTAAATCTCGTCATTGCACTATATATCCGGTTGAATGAGTCTAAAAATGGAATGCGTATAAGTTCACTGAATGTGAGAAGCTATTTATTTTGAAAATATCGATTTGAGATCTTAGTATTGAAATTTAAATTTATATTTTTTTAAATTTTGCTTGGAATAGTATGGGAGTTTTTTTTTTGGCCGGTGTTCTTAAAGCCTTTGAAAGAAATCCATATAAGAGCATAAACATTTCTTACGATAACATTTAAATTTGTTCACCTAATCTAACCTGTTTCTATTGTTTATTCCATTCTTTATTATTATTTATTATAATTTTTGTTGTTTTTTTTTTCTTTTTTCCCTTTTATTTCCTTATGTGCATTATTTTGCTTTCGTCCCTTTAAGTAGTGTACGTTATGGACACTGGCATAAGGATAAAACTCAAACCCAGGTGAAAAATGTGCCACGTCTTATTGTCTTCATTGTCGGCGGTGTATGCATGTCCGAAATGCGTTGTGCCTATGAGGTCACCAATGCAGTTAAAAATTGGGAAGTCATTGTGGGCTCTTCGCACATACTGACGCCCGAGAACTTCTTAAGCGATCTGGGCTCTCTTACTAAGGAAGATTAGAGCCATACAACAATAACAACAGCGCGAACGCTAAACCAACCAGTATAGTATATATGAGAAGAGGAAGAAAAAAACGGAAAAACAACAACTATATACCAGCTGAATGATGTTTAAAAATTATTATTATAACAATAGTAAATTATTACAATATTTATGATAAGACCAACAATACATAGCATGAAGGAGAAAAAGCGAATATTGAAAATGGCTAAAATTCTAACAAATGGTTAATTAAACAAATAAAAACTCTATTATATATTATATATAAACTATAAACTATATATTGACATTTTAAGATTTAGCAAAGTGTAGTGAGAGTTATCACAAAACCAGGCAGAAGACGTTTCAAGTTTATCTTAGTTAATGTGAGCTGATAGCATGTTTATTATTATTCGTGTAATCACCATCTACTTTCTACTCGTTCCAGTTTTTTAAATTATAAGCAGAAAAAAATAATAATTTTTATTCATTAATTAAACACTATTTTCGTTATTAAAAAAAAAAGAGAATTATCGAAAACCAACTAAACAAACAAAGAACAACCTAGAAATGGAAAGCGTTATTTCCTTTTAAAATTTAATTACATCTATTTGAACAACATCTGCTACTAAAATGAGAAAAATCCTTGGGAGTATATAATTCTACAATACATTAATTATATGCTACACAAACTAATGAAAAAGTTAATATCTTGAATTTAATTACACGATGGTATTATTAAGCTTTCTCGAGTGTTTACTTATTTAATAAAATTTAACAAATGATATGTGAAATGTGTTTTTAGTATAGTTTATATACATACTCACATCTCTATATATATACTTATATATTTACCTTAAACATATTCCAAATAATATTTAAAATCTACAAAATCAACAAGAAATGAAATAATTAATAAAAAAAACACCATAAGCTAACTACAAACAAATACATACATATATATAAACTCTCTCTTCTCTTTAAAATTTCATAAAAATAATGAAAAAGACAAATAACAATGTTACAACATCAAGAACCGAAAAATAATTAGAAAATTTCGTAAAAAATGAAGGTTTAAAGTAAAGTTATATTTTCTCCATATCTACCACTTCAATGTACTCGAAAAGAACAAACAAAACACATATTAAGAAACATCAGAATGCAACAAATACCCAAAATGCAAATCATGATAAGGAAACTGATAAAAAAGAGCTATTGATTTTATGTAAAAATAACGTACAAATAGATTCTGAAAAATACAATCACAAAAATCACAAACAAAATAGCTCTCTCTAACATGAATATATATGTAACAACAAAGTTATTCTTCTCCGCTTTTTAGTAATTATTGTAGAGTTTATATATATAGACAACGGCATGTATCGAAATTCCAAAAATACCAACATGAACATTTCATAGTTTATATACAACAACTATAATTACTACAATTTTAAGTGCAGATTTCAAAACGTTTCATTTACATCTAAAGGGTGGGTCTTTAAACGACTAACCCGTAAACGTTTGGATTTTTGTATTTTTATTTCCATCATGACCCAAAGATTCCAACTTTCAATACAATAGTTTGCGATAGGCGTGAATACTAGCGCCGAACAAATTATTGATACAACTCCATGATATGGTAAATAATAACACCGTCCAGCCATAATTGCAAATTCGTGACTCTTTCGATTGATTTTCTACCAAAAATCCTCATATAAACAGTTTTTTCTTTTTTTCTTCACTCTTTTCAGTATAAAAATTTTGGAATGTATTTAACACGTTCGGAAATTTCTCGAAAAAAACTGAATTAAAGATTCCGAAGAATGTCTTAAAAACTAAAGGAATTGTCTAAAATGTCTACGAATTTCGTTGAAAGTTTAGTACAAGTTTTAGAAATGAGAGAGATTCTTTAAATAAACCCTAAACATTTCTCAAAAATTAATTGATTTGACCCATTAAAATGAAATAACAAAAAAAAAGAACTATGAATAAAAGATGTGAACTCCACCAAAGTCCATCAATCAATTATAAGTTTTGTTCAGAATGGATCAAAGTAAAGCTTTAATATCCTCCCTAACGCAGGCGGACTTTTAGCTACCAAGCTTATAGCGGGAAATATTTTTGTTTAATGACAACAAAAACTAAACAGAATTTAATTCTAAATTTATTGTAATAAGAAAAAACATTTGGATTCCAAAGGTCTGGAACCTAATTTCTGTCAAGTCAAGGACCAGAATTGTTGTGAAAAAAAAAAATATATATAGGCTAAATGCAGGCAGAATTCGATGTTCATTTTGTTTTTCTGCTTGAAGCCTAATCGATCATAATTTAAAAAAATAGGTCAGTTCGGAAAAGGCCATCTTTTGGTACTGTCTATTAAGGAAATAATTAGACTTTAATCTGTACTCCTTTAATGAAGAATTCAAGACACCGAATTTATAGCGAAGATCATTTGGTACCTTCTGCAAGGGTGATTAAGCTTCAGAATAATAAATAAGAAATAAATGGTCTGATCTGAACTAAGGCAGTGTTCTCGCTGCTTGATCAATTTGACCAATTTGATGGCCTATAATCTTTTCGCCTTTAAGTCCCCTGACTTTGACTAAGCAAGAACTATTGTAGAAAATGTAAATTCATTATTAGCTGACAAAATAATTTTTGTTAAAACTACCAGTGGTTAAGAAAATTTACTTCATTAATAGCTAGATAGCTATTTATTTGAGACATGTATTCATCAATGGTGTTTTATATATCATAAAACTTAGCTGAGTACCTTTGCTTTACAAAACTTTATCCCAAATGGAACTGCGCGGTATCTTTACAAAAACTAATGAAATTGTGACGTCTTGAACAAATATTTACGAGCCTATGAATTAAATTAATGAGCTTTTGTCATTAGTTGAATAGTATTTTAAGCTAAAAATGGTAAAAAAAACATCGAGTTTATGTTAAGCTGAATTGCGTTATCTTCAGAAAATCTGAATTAAAATGTGTCCGTTTTTAACACATAAACTTTTGTGGAAATTTTAAATCCAATGTCAATGTGAAATTTTTGTGTAGAAGACATATTTGTTATTAGCTGAATATAGTTTTTAATCCAAAAAGTCGTGAGGGACACATGAGTAGTTCAGTACAGTATAAATAAACTAATTAACATGGGCTGAAAGTGGTTGTGTACTGAAGTACCTTTCTGAAAGAGCCATTTTTATATTTCTTAACTGAGTTTAGCTGAATTATATTTTCTTCATAGTTTGTTATAACATTTCAACTTTTTGGGCATTTCTTTAGTTTTTCTTACAGTTTTTAAATATTTAAAGACATTTTTGGAAAAGAAATTTCCTTCCAGTATTTTCTTTAAAGATTATCCGCTTCTAATTACATTTAAATTGTAATTTGCTGTAATAAATTTCTTTATAATGTGATTACTTCGTTCGACTACAATCATCATTATACCAAGTTGTTATCAAATTGTGATTTACAAAGCGAAGAATTATACTTTCACCGGAAAAATTCTTTAAAATTTTGAATTTTCAAATTTGAATGAATTTCGTAAACGAATTTTCAACAAATCATTAAGGTTTTTCGTTAATACTTTTCAATTTTTTCGCCATCAGGTGTAGCAGACACCAAACTGACTCCAATAAACTTTGTTTTTCAAATAAAATTTTGTAATGGTGAAAAGCTTAATATCCAATTTATTTATATAGTCTCTTAATAAACATTTTTTTTTAAAAACTTTTTTTACAACCAAAATTGGTTACTGTTTCAGATCCGTAAAGTTCTTTTTGTTTTGTAAATTTCATGACAAAACTTTCCAAAACGTACATTTTGAAGTTAAGTTTGATACTCTTCAAAAGAAGCTTTAAAAACGTATTTTGCGAGGTTATGTTTATAAAATTTAAAAAACAAACCATTTAAAGCGCATATTTAAAAGTTGCATTTAAAAATATCTTAATAAAGCTTTTGGAGACGAACATTTTGAGGTTATATAATTTGACGGATTTGAAATGAAAGTATCCAAATTTATACATATTGAAGTTATAGTCGCCGCATAGTTAACAAAGACATTTAAAAACATTAAGTTATTAAATTCTCTTCAACGCTTGTTGGAAAATTTTGTATTTTTTGTTTTTTTTTTTTTATAGTATTATTTTGTTTGTCTTTTTATTTCAAATTCAAATTTATTTACGTTAATACAGTACGGCGTTTTATTTTTTTAAGGAAATTCTTAAGTTTTTCACCATTTTTAGTATGTGAGAAGAGTTTTTCGCACAACTCTTTGTTATTAGAAAAGGCAAATGGTTTTCTTTGATTATCATTATTATGAAAAAAACGTACGGGAATTCCGTACGAAGTTTTAAGAATTTATTGAATTTTACCTATGAAGATTTGTTTTTAATTTTAAATCATTTAGTGTTAACTTCTAGCTGTCATTCAAGGGAAATTTCATAAAATTCCATTTGAACCAAGTTTTTTAAACAAAATAAAATCATCTTTGAAATACGTTGATGTTGACGATTTCCAAAAAGAAAAACATCGTAAGCTTTAGCGTGTGCTTTGAATATTCCAAGGGATATTATGATAAAATATAAAATTTTATAGTTATAAGTAAAAGGAGGATTGAAATATTAATAAAAGGCAAAATATTGTAAGGAATGCCATTGCAATAATATGGTGTAATAAAAAAGAATAGTACATAGACAATTAAGTCATGGCAAACAACATTTTGTTTAAATATTTTAATAATTGTGATGGTTTAAAAGATCTTAGTTAAAAAGATGTGCTAAAATAGAAGTACGAATATTATTATTATTAATATCTTTATAATATACTTCAAAGATATAGAAAAAATAACATTCAAAATATGTGAATTATCTATATGATTTCAATAATATAAAGATCTTGGAAATAGATATCTTGACGCCTTAATGTAATGTTAAAGTACTGAGAAATTACGATAATTTCCCAAAGGTTTGTTAAACCATAAAAAGATCTGGCCTCTCCCTTAAACGACCATGGGGGAGTTTTAAAGGATTCAACAGAAGCTAAAACATTTGACAAAAAATATAATGTCTAACTTCAAAAGTTATTAATTATATTAAGAACAATATATAAATTATCCTTAAATGTGTTTTATGTATTTTGAGAAACTCAAACAAACAACAATTGTATTAATTATATTTATTCACATCTATTGCATGCTAAACATATAAATATTTAACAATGAATATAAAACAACAAGTAAACAAATACCCGCTTTTCTTCAAAAGCAGAGAAACAACAGCAAGAAGAAGAAACGGGTATTTGTGTCTTTATTTCTCCAAGACAAAGTATTCATAGTTATTTACAATCCACAACATAGAAAGAACAATAAAACTAAACATCATAACAGAACTCAACAGATAATCTCGGTGAAGTCTCTTTTAAAGGCTGGGCTCTAACATTGAGCAACGCCCCATTATGATTCGAGATTATTGGCCGCACTAAAATGTCTACTAAATAAGATCCCTCTCAGAAGCAACACTCTGGACATCTTATAGATTACTTATTCGCTCTCTCTTAAATAATTGAATAACATCAATATCTAAAGCCTTTAAAAGAGTTGAAAAATTGCAGAGTTTTTTCACCTCAATGGCCCTAGATCATTCTAGAGAAGACAAGTAATTTGAACTCAGTGCACCCTTAAGAGGGATTCTTGTAGCAACCTAATGGCTAAATACCTGTTCGTATATAACGTCCCACGCTCATGGGACTCATAATTCAGCTGAAGCAACTTAAAGGGCTTTGCGGTACTAAGAACATCTTCTAAGCCGTGGTCACAAAGCAAAGTCTTCAGAGTCTGCTCGTGAATCGCAAAACTCAGAAATAAGTGGTCAAGCAATTTTAATTATTATACAACCATATATAACAATAATAACGATTCATTACTTACACACATATATATATATATATATTTATATTATCAAATATTCAATTTATCAAATATATATTACTCACATTAGTTTGTAAGGTGCTTAAAAACAGAATATGAAGTAAAAAAGTTAAATTATAACATCTTCAACTTAAACCAACACTTGGAGCCAGTCAAAAACAAAAAATGGGAAATCATTTATCACAAACAGCAACAAAAATAGCATGAACAAATACATATATAATTTCTTATATGTTGTGCTTAATAAGACTTGAAATTCCAAACTCTCTAGAGGTTCCCTTGAACGGTTTGTTATAAAAAAACAGAAAATCCGAATCGTTATCATTGCGATCTTTTTCGTTAATAATATAATTTACATTGTTAAATTTTATTCCGTAAAAGAAAAGTGATGTAAATGGATTTAGAAAAATGCTAACTTGGTGATATCCCTACACTAGAGTCGTATTTGCTTCGTATTGGAAAAATCGTACATGTTTTGATAAAGTTCGAAAAAATATCATACCATCATATTATCGTCTTGTTCATCGCCACTTTAACGAAAGATTTAGGAACATTTTCCTTTAGAAATAAAAGCGACATGGTAATGGGATACACTAAAAATTTATAACGAAAGCTAAATTTAAATTTACAAAAAAAAAAAGATAAATAAATTTATCATAAAAATTTAAAATATTAAAAAAATATATAAAGAAATTCATATAATTATGATGCAATATGCAAATAATTTACATACTTATAATACATTAAAAAAAAACAATTTGAAAGGCTTGAAAAATATTTTTTGATTCATAATCGAAATTTCGAAGTCGCTTTCAATACCCATGAAGCTTACATAGGGGAACTGCAAATTCGATAAATCTATGAAAGTAGTGGCTAGAAATCATTGAAATCATTTTATTGCGCTCTATTACTTGAAGTAATATGCATTTTCTTGCCAACTCTCGTCAAGATCTGCCTCTAACACGCAAAAAATAATTGTGAGCATTTTCGAACAATTTCCACAATCCTAAAATTAACTCGAAAACAGATAAAACGAATATGGATAAGGCCAGTTCAATCTGAGTTCAAAAACTTGAGGAAACTGTTTTAAAAAGTGTTTTCAAAATTCGAAAATCAATTGTAAAATATTTGATTTATACAGCTAGCGAAATATACAAATATACTAACAGAATATACAATAAGTATGCCAGAAAATAATTTTCAAGATTATTTAATCGGCTTCTCATGTTATTGCTACCTATGATGAGAAAAACAAATAGAAACGAATAGAACAAACTGAGATTTTAATAAAATCCGTGGTTAAACATTCCCGAAATAAAAATTGCCAAATAGAAAAAATTCAAAAAATTTAATTTCACGACTCGATTCGTAGTAATTAAACTCATTTCAAAACGGCCAAAAATACAAGAAATATAATTTCTAATTTAAATTTTAGCGCATCTCATCTGTAAAGTTTATTTGTATAATTGAATTACGGCATTTTTCAAATGTTTCCATGTTATTTGACAATTTAAAAGTTCGAAATATTTAAAATAATTTTCGGAACTCAAAAACTGAAAAACGATTATAAAACGGAGAACATAAAGAACTTTAAAATGTGATCAAAATCAGATAAATGTTTGTAAAATTCGCACTAATTTTACCCATTTAAAATTATCAATAACATAAAAAACGTAATTTAGAAATTGAAATTTAATGAATTTTTACAAGTCCAATCTGTGATTTTGTTTTGAATAATTGTATTTCGAAATTTTTCAAAATATTTTCATGTTATTTGACAATTTAAATGTTTGAAATATTTGAAAAGAACGTACAGAACTTGGAAATCATCAAAAGTTTCATTGTATTTAAGAGAAACAAATCGGATTTTACAATTTTATCTGAAAGTTTATATATTTTGGTGGAACTTTCTTCTAAAGTTGGGGGCAGTTACTGTAAAATGATAAATTAATAAGTAACATTTTCACGCAATTTTAGCAAAATGTCACACAATATGATTTTTTAAATAACTTTCTAATTATTTTTTGTTTCTAACTTTGCAATTACCTTCATAGGCATTTTGGCGATTTACCCTCTTAGGGAGAATTTCCGGTTTTAATAAATCTTTATTTTTGAGAAAAAATCTGCATTTGGACTCAATTAGTTATGTTTAAACAAAGGTTTAATTCATATCAATATATATTACAATCTCATTTGCTCCGATACTTTGTTTAAATATAAACATATTGAGGAATGAAATGAGACCAAACAGAAGAATAGAAGAAGGGACAACAAAACTCTTTTTGTGAAAGAACAACAAAATTTGCACAGAATTAAAATAATCGAAAGAAATAAAAAAGTGATTAGAAAAGAAATGAAAGGAATAATAATATCCTTTCTTTTCGCAATAAACACCATTATGGCTCCATTTGGTTTAGGTCCTTTTTTTAGGAAAATCCAAAATGTTCAAAAAATATTTGCAACATAACGTATTATAGTCGCTCACATCATTTAATTGAAACTTAGATGTTTTATTGTGTTAGCAGCACAGCAAGATTACATTTCTCACATAATGATTTGAAAGGAATTACATATTCAGAAGCAAACATATATAACACAACGTATATAATCACATAACAATATATATATACATATAAATATCTATCTGTCAAGCATATTAACTATAAAAACTATCCGTTTAAGTACCATGCTGCATAAAAAAGGAAATACAGATGTACAACTACTTAAATTATTAAATGTTTTCCATCAAGAAAGAATTTAATAATAAGTCAAGCTTATTTCAAACAATACTATGAAATGGAGATAAACATTTGAAAATGAAACAACAAACTTCAAATGTATTGTAAGCGGGAAAAATGAAGATAAATGCGGAAAAATAAAATAAGATTAATTTAATCTTTCATGAAACAGCAACTTGCTTAGAATTTAAGGAAGCTTGAAGGCAGAGTTAACGCCAGAAATTTCTAAAGAAAATTTCATTAAAAAAAACTCCCATTGACGGCTCTAGTTAAACGGTTAAAGAACAAAACTAATTCAAATTCAAAACTTTATTATTATTAACACAGTTACAAATAATACAATAATAACGTATTTCCGATTTAACATGGCTTAAGATGTTAACCTATAACTTGTTCAAAATTAACCCAAAGGCACGGGCCCTAAGGCTTAAATTTAAGCGATAGGTTAATGTCTCTTCTGGCCTTAGGATTTACTTTATACATTTTTTTCTCTCAAGTTTTTTCTTATATTTACTCTATAAACACAACAATTTAATAAAAGAAACACCTTTATTGAACAACTAACTAACCAATTAACACATTAATCCAACAACTACATTTATTAAAAATTAGTATATGAAAACATTTAAAATTTTTTTGAAATAATTTTTCTTTTTTTTTTTTTTGAAATGAAAAAAAATATATTTAAAAAATCTATTATAATAATCCGAACAAACGTATTGCTTATTTAAACAAACATATATATATAAGAGTATTTATCCCTCCCCCCACTCCCTTTAGAATTTAAGCACGGATCAAAATGGATTCAACTAAAAGCGTATATAACCAAATATATATACATATATATAAATTATAACTTATATATATATAATTCATGTTCTAGTTTATAAGCTTAAGAAACAACTTAGTAGATAAGATAACTTGATCAAAACTTAAAACAACAAGATATCAAAACGACAATTGTTAAAAAAGGGGACACAAATATCAGGACGCCGCCTAAAACTAGAAGACCCCTATAATATATTGGAAGTCAAATAACAATTTGAACAAGCAAAAGAAAAATAAAACGAGATTTTTATTAAATGAAAGAATTTAGGCTACTAAGAACAATTACAACCAACCAATAACAAACAACAACAACAACAGTATGTTGAAACAATTATAAACATTTGTTACATATAAAACCAATACTTCTTTTATTTAAACTATAAATTTTTTGCGTTCTAACAATATCAAAAGAAAACGGTTAAAATATTTAACAATAAAGCTAGAGCCGTCAAACGAAAGCAACAATAACAACCTATGAATCTTAACAGCTACGAACAGATCTTAATGAACAGTATATATATGAAATAAGAAAACAAAAACGAGTAAGGGCAGTCAATTTATTCCAAAATAAAACAATATATCAAACCGAAAGAAAATGCAAACAACAAACCCAAAATAAATATAAGGTTTAAAGGACCCGAAAATTAAAAAATATATATATAAATATCTTAAGACTTGGAAAAAAACAAAGAATCCCTTGGAAGCACACATTATCGCAAGAAACTTGGTTCAATAATTACTTAGAGCAAATGAAAAAAATCCACATACACTGAAAATGCCAGAAAATTAGAAAGATATAGAAAACAACACAATAAAAATGTTAGAAAATCGACAAAGCAATAAAAAATGAAAACAAAAACAAACAAAAAAAACAATAAATCAACAACAAAATTACTGCTAAAAAGTTCTCCCCAAATTCAAAACATTTATATTAAGAACTGTATTCATAGGTATTTATTGAATATATTTAAAATACGTTTTCATTTTGAAGACGAACTTTTAAGCTTCAATTAATAATGCTAAATAGTTGAAGAATAATATAAAAACTAATGTGAATATCATCAGGAAATTTTCGAAACAGCAACGCGTTTAAAAAACAACAGCAACACCAAAATCTTATAATGTCTTCAGTAAGGTTGAGGTGTAAAATCAGCTGTTAGAAATGTAAAAACTATTCATTCATAAGCTTTCATTGAAGATTTATAAAGCAAACATTTTTACTAGAAATACTTGCTTAGTGACTTAAATAAATTACCATGAATGTGGTTTCAAAAAGGTTAACATGTAATGTAACATTGGCATTAATATCGGTTATAATGAAACTATGCAAAACAGCGGGACGCATTGTTTCTCATCTGCATTCCCAAACCCTAAATATTTCAAATTTAAAATTAATATCTTTGGGAATCTTATAACGTGAAATAGAATTTCATATATGCAATCATTTATTGTGAATAAAGCCCTAAAAAGTTTCCAAATAAAAAAACCAAGAATAAAAGACTTCAGCTGCAAAGGAAATACTAAAAATAAAAAGTCATAAGAAAAACACTATCAAATAGTTCAAACACCCCAAGTCTAGTTCACTTTGCTTAGGAAATCATGTGATAACCTGTTTCAACACAAAAATCTGCTGTTTCGTCAAAGAAAATCTGGAAATCCAATATATTTGAAGCCAAGCTCACATTGCCAGCATAATTCTGCAATGAGCTTATATTTCACAAACGAACTTCAAGGCCTTAAAAAAATTAAAAAAAGAACAAACAACTTCAGCTTTAACCAAAATACTTAAAGTAGCAATACGTTCAAAGAACTGCATCAAAATCCTCTAATACCTGAAGACATATTCGCATTTTTAACGAAGCCAGGCAGTTACGCTGTTAGAAAGTTAGGGTCACATTGCCAACATAATTCTGTAAAAGGCTAATATTTCACATATAAATTTCAATACCTCATAAATATATAAATGTAATTTTCATAGTGAAAACGACTTTTGAACATTCAATAAATTGCCGTGAATAAAGTCCTAAAGAGATTAAAGTAAAAAATAGACAATTACAAAACATCATCAAAATCCTCTAAAAAAAAGTCATACCAATGTTCACATTGCCAACAAAATCATGTTATACTTTATTATTAAACACAAATCGGTCGTTCTGCCGTACAAAATGCAAAATATCTAAAGACAAGTTCGCATTGCCAACAAAATTTTGCAATCATATGCTATTTTCTTCAGAAGTTAACTGTGTCTCAAATGAAAACTTTCAAAATTATTCTCCGACACCGAGGCGTACGTGGCAGTAGTATATACAAATTTGAATATAATCGACAAGAATATATTATGTATATTAGAAATATTTATTCCACATAAACTGAAACATCAAAAGAGTGAACTTAAAAGCAAACATTCATTCTTGTCATTGTTACATACATTTTTAGAATTGCAATAAAACCCAAAAAACGTGAAGATTTAAGACTATTAGAACATTAAACTTCTCAAAATTAGCGTTTTCATCGACAAAAATTTCGAAAAATACTCTTCCTCGTCAATGTCACGTGATATTTGTTAGCAGAGCTAAATCAATAAAATTCATAAAAACGCCCTCTATTGATTTTGTTGATGTTAAAATATCAATCGTAGTGAAATATATGAATAAATTTCATAAATTCCTAAATTGGGTAGAGAAACTGGGATAAGTGTTTGACACATATTCCTAAATTAAGTAGAAGTATCAAAACAGCGACCTAAAAACAAACACTTGAGTTTTGTTATTACGTATGAAGCAGTAATTTTCAAAAATATCACCTGCACCCTCTGCTACTGAAGCACAGAATTAACATAACAGTTTTCTGAGAGTGCAGAGTTCAACTGTTTTTTTCTACTTAAAATGCGGCATTAAAAAAGCAATTGGAAAAAATCCCGGATCAAAGCGTAGTGGGAATGAATAGAACAGAAATGTTCTTCTATTTTGTCCTCCGTTCCATTTAGAGTTGTATTCGTATTACAAACGGGATCAGCTGTTATTTCAAAAGATGTCAATGGCATATTAATAAAGCTATACAGGAGGGTTACATATTGAAAACAATGATCAGAAATACGATCAACAACGGAACGTACGCTGCAATTACTGTTTTTTTCCAAAGTAAATATGCAGTTTTATAAAAGGCTAAACATAAAGAAAAAAAATATTTTTTCATCAGCGACGTCGGCAAAGTTCTTTGACAGAGTTATTCAATAAAATCCCTATATATCATACATCTGCGAAGAAAATATTAAATTCTTTAACATAGTAGAAACTAAATCACATAACACGTACGATATGTATAACGATTTACATCAATGTCAATCGCAATCAAATGTCTAAATATTGCGCCTTCGTATTATTATCATTATTATCTATATCCAAGTTTACACTGCAAATTCAGACAAGTCGAATTTTCATTGCAGCTACATCCGATTTTATAGAAATTAAATAATATTGGATTAATAAAATGCAACAAATTTCACATTATTCATCAACGCGCTCTTTTCGGGCCGTATTGACGTAAATACTAAATAGCAGCATAAATGCAATAATTGAAGGTAAATCACTTAAAAGTATCAAATATATAAATCATCAATGCATGCAGCAACCAATGTGCTATTTTCGACAATTACACGAAATCAGTAAACAAATCTTATGAACCGTTTATAGTTTCCTATGAATGACAATAAATTTCAAATTCTTCAATAGCGACCTCTGTTGACTTTTTAACATGTTACAAATGTAAACTGAACAACAGACAACAGTGTCTTACGCATTCTGCTTAATTGAGTGTGTTTCCATACCCGCCAACAAGTATAGGTACATACTCAATTTAGTAAAGCGACAAGTAATCTTAAATTGAAACAAAAAGTTATGTAAAATTTGTTTTTCATAATAAATTCTCCTAAAAAGCTAAAACACTAACCATTTGCCACAATTCTATAGAAAATCAATTCAAATTTGTAATAACATGTGTTTTCAAATTTCCACACACAGACACAAACATATGCATACATTTAGGTGTGAACGAAAAAAAATTCTGAAAGTAAAAATTCGTATATTAATTTCGGTACAAATTTCTATGAAAAGGACCGGCATATTGAGATTGGAAAAAAATTCTAAAATTTCGTATGCATCTTTAAAAATTGCTCACTAAGCCGTATCCTTTAAAAAAAGTGAACAATTTGTACTTTCTTTCTATTTTAACCAGTTAAACACATATATATTTGTACGACTTATAATACAAACAAACAAGAAAAACAAATTCTTTTCATTGTACTAAACTTTATAAAGAAATTTTTAAATAAAAACAAATCACAATTTCCAAAAACAACAAACCTAAAATAAGATTTATATCGTAGTTTTATTTTCTAAATATGTACCTATACATATATATATATATATATATATGTATATATGCGTGAAGGTAAGTTCAAAATGTCAAAAATTGCATTATTAAAATTGAGATCGTACTATTTTCCAAATTTTTTCAATCTTGAAATTTGTATAATGTTTTTGCTTATTTTCTCCTCTGACACTATTTTTACTATTAAACAAGTTGCACCACGAGTTCAGCTGGTCTAAAATTTACCATCATAGATATAAACAGTATTGGATTGCGCCATAATACGAAAAGGTTATGTTATGTATGAGAAGGGGACATTTTTGTCTGGCCCAAATATATAGTACACCCAAAATAATAAGTACACCCTATATATTTTTTTAGGGGCTCGTGGACGAAAACTTATTTAAATTAAAACAAAACACAAATACTAATTTTGTTTGTTATAACATTGGAAATAAAATAAATACTAAAACAATATCGAAAAACAAAAACGAAATTCAGTATTTTTCAAAAAAAAAAAAAAAAGAAGTTAATCAAAAAAAACATTGGACAAAATAATAAGTACATTTAGTTAAAATAACAAAAAAAAAAAAGTAAAAAATCAAGTTTTTTCTGCTAAATTGGGTGAGTTTCGTTAAAATCCGGTATATCCACCTTTATTTTCAATTATTTTGTTGACTCTTTTTGGCATGCTGGGAATACACTTCCTGCATGTTTCTACTGGTATTTCATACCAAGTTTTTTTTTAATAAAATTCCATACCTGATCCTTATTTTTAAGAATCTCCTTTCCAATTCTTTGTTTCAACTCTCCCCAAAGATTTTCGATTGGATTTAAGCCCGGAGATTAACTTGGGCAACATTATTATCTTCGAACCAATCCTTTACCAACTTAGAAGTGTGCTTCGGATCGTTATCCTGCCGGAATGTCCATCTAAGAGGCATACTTTCCGCAGCATAGTTCAACATCGTATTTTCCAAGAATCTTTGTGGTGGAATCTGGTCATTGTGTCGGTAATTCGATGTATCGAACCGACACCATACCACGAGAAACAACCCCAGACCATAATATTGCCGCCCTCGTGCTTGACGTCTTCTTTATAAAGGTAACACGGAATTCCTTACCCTTAGGTCGTCGAACATTCCGGGCACAGTCGTTTCCAAATACACTATTTTTTGTTTCATTGCTCCACAAAATGGTTCGCCATTTCTTTTCACCGCCTCGTCAGGACCAATTGGAATGACTTCTTGCAAACGCCAGTTTAGCCTTTAAATTTTTTTGTCTAAGCAAAGGAACTCTTTTGGCTATCCGTCCTGGTAAATGTGCTTCTTGTAGTCTACGACGAACCGTTCGCGATGAAATTACATTTCCAATTTCTGCTGAAATCACTCTTGAAGACACAAACGAGTCATTCTTCACAATTGTTACAACACGGGTATCTGTTGTTTTTGAAGTTTTTTGGGTCTTCCGCGAGTTTCGACGGTTTTTTTTAGGTTTTAAAGCATTTTGTACAAAAAATAGCAACCGATTCATAGTTTCTGCTATAAAACGAAGACTTTGATCACTTTCTCTTAATCTTGAAACAATTATTCACTATTCCGGAGAACAATGACTTTTTCGACCATGGCTGATTTTTTTCACTATATATTTTGTTATGAATAAAGATAAACAACAGTCAAATAACTTGCCTTTCCAAAAAGACTACATCAGACTGCGAAAATATTAAAGAAGCAATATATTTATTATTTTGACCAAGTACTGAAATCACACCTAAACAAAACTAACTCACAATGAAAACAACGGGGAAGCCCCAGTTTTGTTTTTACTTTTAAAGGCATTACCATATTAAAGTTATTTAAATAAAGAATTGCCATATTTACTTTCCGTTAAAGTAACTAAAATTAAACATAAAGCAAAAATAAGCAGATGTACTTATTTTTCGACCACGTGTGTATCTGAGTTTTTTATTATCTTTCAATGATGTAGGAGCGGTCATGAGCTGGGTTGGCTTTCTCTGATAAGTATTAACTGTAACCATGTATTGTAGCTCTTAACTATTAAATAAATGACAACAACTATGAAAATGTGGGATTCAGCCCCCCAATTCCAAATTTTTTTAAACAACGAGTTGTAGAGAACCACGTGCCGACCCATTAGCATTGGTAGTGTCGCAAACGCCCTTTCACACTTTGAACATTCACATGCGGGCTATAGTGCAGAGAACAATGTGGGTATACAAATTCTCAAAAATCAGCAACATCTTGATGGGTAACACTGTTGGATTTAAATTCGTGTGATTGGAGTAAAGCAAGGATGACGTCCATCACCTCAACTGTTCACCATCGTACTGGAAGATGTCAGGAGCGAAGTCTGTTCAGAGAGAAGAGGAATTACATTAAATCTCTCACGCCAACTCCAGGATTTGAATTATGATATGATATGACATTTGTCTATACTCCCACAAGATCTCCAACGTGAAGCAAAATTAGAAGATCTGGAAAGATTAGCGCTCAATGTTGGACTTGAAATAAATATCAAGAACCCCAAAACTAAGGGAATCAACAACGTTAGCACATGCTACAAAGCCAACCAGTCAAATGTGTAGATAGCTTCTATTATCTATGCCATACTAGGCTACAGTGACAACAAATGGGGGGCGCCGAAACAGACGTAAATAACAGGTTCAATAAAGCGGGAGCGGCATTCGAACGACTACAATCAGTATGGAGAAGCTCAAGCATATACAGACGAACCAAGCTTAGGATATTGAACGCCTGTGCAAAGTCAACTTTGCTGTACAGAAGTGAAACTTGGTTAGTATCGAACGCCATTACAAAAAATCTACAGGTATTCATCAACAAGTGCCTCAGAATCATATGCACGATATCAGCAGCACGAAAGAGGAACCTATGCTACCACAAATAATCCAACGTGGAGGTGGATCGGCCATACCATTAGAAAGAAGACAGATAGCATCACAAGGATGTCAATGGAGTTAAATCCTCAATGCTCCAGAGGCCATGGTCGATGCACGATACTCCAAGAACTAGGGCAATGCACCGAGTAAGATGGAGGTACTTTGTGGAAGGCATATCCTCCCAAGGGTAATGAGAAAAAAGAACTGGAACTCCTTAACAGCCGCATAAAGATAGAAGAGAGCACTCCTATACTACGTTCATTCAGCTACACTTACCTTGTATACCTTGGAAAACATTATATGGGGTCATCCATTTTTCAGTTTCAAGCAAAGTTAGAAAAGCACACTTAAAGCTATGATTTCGATGAAACTTTTATTTCACTATAATGCTTGGGTATTGCCACTACGTACGAAATACAATGTCATTCAAATGACCGCCTCTCGATTGGTTGCAGCAGTGGATCCTTTTGCGGTAGTTTTCGAACAAATATGACCCAATAAGAACTCCAGAATCACTTTTACACAATTTTGCTTGTTGACACAACCACTGAGTGAGAAATGGGATTCATCGCTGAAGAAAATTTTGTTCGATTCAAAGCTCACGTTTGAATCACCACTTTTGTAGTAAGTTTTAACTATTTTTTCGCGTTCTTCGGCTGCTAAACGATCCATATTCGTAAATGACAAACCTTTCACTAAATAAATAACACTTTAGATGGCAGGTATTTAATAGCTGACAGCTTTGGCAGACTGGCGGTTTTGAAATCACTAAATGGATAACCGTATATTGTCCAAAATATGAAACCATAGGCAGTGCTTTCTCATTTAAAATAGTTTTTCTCTTTATTTACTGTGTTTAAGTTTATTATTACTAATAATTTGTTTTTGTTTTTAATTTATATACAAATACTTTATAGTTCCGAAAATTCAAAAGATCTCATCTTTTGTACTACCACTGTAATGAGTTATTTTCATTTATTTCATTTGTATCTCGTTACGTTTTTTACAATATATAAAATACATTTAAATTGTTTAATACCCTATCTAAAGTGACAACTGATAGTGTGAAAAAGTTTCAAGAAAAGAAACGCTTTTCTGCGCCAACGGTTTGTTCACTTGGAGGAAGATATGTGAGGGTGTGTGTGTGGGTGTGCGTGTGTAGTGGGCGTGACTTTGTAATGTTCTTTTGTTGTCGTTTCTGTTTAACAAATATAACTTAGGAATATTGGATAGTTTGTAGTATTTATATTTATAAATATATAGATATTAATATTAAAATTTACGATTTTCGTTTTTAAAATTTACTTAATTCAGTTAGTTTTTTTGTTTATTTATTTATTTATTTATTTTTTTTTTTTTTTTTGTAGAATATAATTTCTTTGCATTAAAGCGCCTTACAAGAGTAATATTATATATCTTGTGGGTTGTTTTTGTTTTCTGTTTTTTTTATAAATGTCTATACAAAAATTTTATATATATTATATATACTTGCGGTAAAGTCGGTTTTACTTTCCATGTTGAGGTTAGAATTGACTTCATGCTTTCTGATCATACGCGAAGCTTGGTTGGCTGGCTGGTTGGTTGCTGACTCTTTCTCAAAAGAGACATCAACACGTTTAGAATGATACCTTAAAATGGACGGCCATTCGCCGTATTGCCATAGTATGAGGGTCGTTCAGGCAGCTTAGGCGGTGCATTAGGCACGGGGCGACTAATTTTATAATTAAGAAAGAAATTGAAAAGAAATATTTCATGATTATTTTGCAATAATTTATATTTATATAATAGATAAATGTGCTTCGAGCTTTACGTTTATTTTGGGCAAACAAGACATTCACTCTTAGACCTTTAATTAGGGCTTTTTAGTACCACTCACCATTGCTGATTGACTATAAATTATTGTTAACAATGCTAATGCAAAAAGACAATATCCATGACCATAAGCAGAAGGAAGTGGAAATAGTTAATGAAAAAAGCATACAAAACGAAAAAAATTATAAAAAGTAACTATTTAGGCTAGCGTGAATCGCGAACAAATTTGGTGGCGTACCAACGAATAGACGGAATTCCGTTTATCTACACTGCAAGTGTAGGGGTGGCAAACTTACGTTCAATATTAATAGTACAATTCGTAAGTAGAAGCTATTATATAGTTCAAACATTTTTTTTTTGTTTTGCTTAGGATATATTTTTTATACGAGAAAATTTATTGCAGGCCTGTGAGAAAAAATTTTCAAATTTGTGTGTTTTTTTATGTGTAGACCCTTCACCTCCCAAAATTATAACCGCAATAGTTATTGAAACATAAATTTTCGTGCAAAACAAGGGAAAAAACGTAGACTTTCTGTGGCATAAACATCCCTATACTCCCAAATAAACTGTGTACCAACCAAACACCAGTACGCAGCTATACGAGTTTTGAAGACTATTACGCAGTTTAAACAAAGTTTTCATTTGCTTCGCGTTAATTTATTTCCCATAGAAAAAATTTCGTTGAAAGCTTGTGAGAAAAATTTGCTGATTTTTGTGTATTTAATGTTTAAAACTCTACAGTTCCATTTCTATGCGGAATAGTTACTAAAATATCAAATTTCGTGTGAAACAAAACGAAACAGTTAAGATTTTTGTGGCACAAACATCCCTGTAACAGCATTTCTAAACGAAATTTATGTTAAGAGCTGTGCACCAGTGAAAGGCCCTTGTCGATTTATCTCAACACTGATAATAACTGTTAGAACCATATGTGGAAAAAAATCTAATTTTTGCGTTTTAAATGTCTGAAACTCATTTGCTTTTAAAACAACAAAAATTGTAACAAATAACAGCTATTAAAATACAATTTTCATAGGAAGTAAAAGTAAAAATTGGCATTTTCTGGTACAAACATCCCTGTAATAAAATTCCTAAACGAAATTTTCTTTAAGAGTTGCATTATATACGAATGAAAAGTTCAAAAGATACGAAAATTTCGTCTCCGTTGGGTACAAACCAAAAACTTTTAGTTTCGGTAATATTCGCAGGCGAAAATTTCAGCATGTAAAATCTCGTTTTAACTACTTACTAGGCTTAGCTGGTAATTTTAACAAAATTAAAATTTTTCCGCCCTTTAACCCAAATGAGCAATATTGAGTTCGTTCCTGGGAATGTCGCAAAAAGCAAATTTTAATTTAAAAAAAAAAAATTAAAAAAAATACAAATATATAAATAACAATAATTTTTACGGAAATTTACATTTTTTACTTTTTACAGGAAAAAGTTCATATTTTGTCCAATACTTATACTGAAAATTACAGTAAGTGCAAAAAAAGGAGCGTTTCCGCATAAAATGTACATTAATTGTTTTTCAAAGTACATTATTTGAAAAACACAACTTTTCAACAGAAAATATAAAATTCATATATAACAAACACACTCTTTCAACAAAATTAATATTTTTCGACAAAAAAGTAAAATTTTCAATAGAAAAGTTAAATCGATTTCACAAAAAAAGGGTACTTTACGTACAAAAAAAAAAGATTGAAGTAAATTTTTTTACATCCACATACTTTCAAAAAAAGATTACATTTTCTTCAGTAGAAAAATATTTTTCTGATAAGAGTTTTGTTTTAAACAAAAATTCCATCTTTAATTTTTTTTTTTCCAAAGTTTGATGTTTAATTCACCATGCTAAAAATGAAGTACAGACATAATGCGTTGCAAATTATGTTCGACGTTTACCTCATCATTCCTAAAGTGATGTATAAATGCAGCATGATGTAAATTGTGTTAAATGAATTTTTTAAGAATTGCTGCGGTTACGAAAACCTTCGGTTTGCCTAAAATTTTTGTAATATTTTGTACATTTCATATATTAACTTGCACGTATAACATTTGTAAGTACATTATTCACATATTGATTATGAAAAGAAGATATAGCAAATTGATATTATATGAAAATATGATAATTCAAAATTAGTTTTCATGATTTTGCCAGAACTACGGATAATTAAGTTATGCTGGACTTGTACCGTTCGTTGAAAACATCTTCGTATTAATGGGCGAAACTTCTTAATTGCTTTTTGGAAGTAAAGTTCTGAAAGTCGTGATAACGTTCGAGAAAGGACAAACAGCTAAGGGCGTTATATTGACAGATATCGAAATTGCTACCAGTCCAAAGTGATCAATTACACAAGTTTTTAGATAATATCAAATTTATTAGCAATAATATATAATTGCTAATAGATAAATTATCTTTAAGCCGAATAATGAACCAAAATCTAATTATACTAAAGATTGAAAATAATTTCGACAACGAATTAATTTGTAACTCACGAAATCCCCTTAAGGTAAAGAATCCTTTAACAAAACGATATAAAATTTCTTATATTATTGGTTGCAGTTGAAGTGAAGCACAAAACACTACATCAAATTAAACGTGAAAAATTAAGTGTACATTTTTGATTATTTTTCCGGGAAATTGAAATATGGATTGTCCATTTTGGAAGTGACGTAAGACCATTTCAACCTTTTTTCTAAGTGGTGCCAATTTCATTTACTGACGAATGTTAACTTGATCACAACAAGTGATGTCCCCAATTATAAAATGATATAAATGTTTTCTTTTTTTATTTAACATTAGTAAGTTTTTATTTGTTATTTATCGTAATGCATCATCTTCGTCATCAATATGATCATATATTGTTCAATGATCATTTACTTTTTATACTTGTGGTATTTTTTGTGGTTGTTCTTTTGCTTTATTTTTTTTCATTTTCTCGTATTATATAATGCAATCATATGTATAATATTTAATTATTTTTATATTTAATTTATGTTATAAATGTATATGTAATATAATAGTGATCATTTGTTGTTGTCGTTTGCTTTATATTGGTGGAAAGATATAGAATATGGATGTGATTCGGAACATATCCATATTTTAAAAAGGAATACATCGCCATCATCATTATCATTACCATCATAATCATAACATCCTGTTGCTTCAGTTTTGCTTTTATATTTGCGTTTTTTTTTTCTTTTGCTTGTCAATCTTTCTGGTATATCCTTTTTGGTGTTTTATATACTATATAACATCATATATAATGTGTAGTATATAAATAATCTATATAATTTGTATACATATTCAAATATATTTCGTTTCTGTCTTTTGTCAGTTTAATTTTTTTTTATTTTACTTTCTTTATTAATCTTTTATTTTCACTATAAATAAACTCAAATGATTTTATTTTTAACTAGGTTAGGAATTAACTTGCGTTTTGTTGTTTGCAGTTTTATTGTATTCTTTTACATTGTTGCCGTTGTTGTTATTTATTTATATATGTGTTCTTTGTAGGGCTATCGTAGTGAACCTAACCTATTACAAAGCGGGAGGCAACATTAATGAAGCAAGCAATGAAGGCCTGTGTTGTTCTGTAAAACCAAGTAAGGTTCGAAAATTACTATAAAATGGATTAAAACTGAAATGGATTCAATATTTTTAAAAACTCTAGTACAGGTGAATTCTATTACTATTTAACAACATCTTGAAAATTTTGTCACACATTTATAATAAGATTTCCAAATTTCCCTACAAAAATAGTACAAAACGCATTTTTTTTATCAATTGTTTTTTTTTTATGATGCAGTTGCATCAAATATACTTTTTCTGCACAAAACTTTACTATATTTACTCTTTTTGAGCAAAGCTCTACTAAATAAAATAAAAAGTACATGGTCAAATATAGTACTAAATGAAAATTACATAAATAAAATTGCGGTTAAGAAGTGATTTTATTAAATGTACCGAAATGAGACAAAAAATCAATGTACGTGAAATTTATATCAAAAATCCAATTTTGAAATAAAAAAACATACTTATTATAAAAAAATTAAAAGTTTTTCCACTGAAAATTTCAATTTTAGCTGAAAAAGTACTCTTTTAAAGTGAAGTGAAGTAAACTTTTAATGGAAAAGTAATCTTTTTGAATGAAAAAGTGTGTAAACACTCTTACCGAAAAGCACATTTTCAATCATAAAGTACACATTTAACCAAAAAATTACTTTTCGACCAAAAAATATACTCTATAATCAAAAGTACACCTTGTTGCAAAAAGAACACTTTAAAAAAAGTGAATTTTTTAACGAATCGTAAACTTTTTAACAAAAATTTCACTTTTAATCAAAAAGTTTGCTTATTCCTTTAAAAGTGAGAAAAAGTACACATTTTGCACGATTAAATTACACTTAAAAAAATAGATGTGCGAAAAAAACTCTCATTGGACTAGAAGTACAATTTTGCATACTCTGTATAAAAAAAAATTATGACTTTTGTACTTACGGTCGTTGTTGTAGAGCACATTCTTTGCAGAAAAAGTAAATGTTTTAACGAAAAAGAACTCTTAGTGTATGAAAATGTACACTTTGAGTACGAATAAATATAATTGATATATGAAAAAACACACTTACTAAACGAAAAATTAGTAATGTTTATTTGTTGGACGACAAAGTACACTCGTACGATTATTATACAAAAAAACGCATTTTTGAAACAAATGCGATAGAATATTTGTACGAAAAAGCGAAATTTTCAAACAAAAGAAAATTAAAAAAAAAGAACGATTTTATTCATAAAACTACAAGATGCGAACAGTAAGTCATCTAAATTACATTATGATTCCAAGAGAATATAATGTATAAGTGTTGGTTTTCTTTAATCTAACAAAACCGTTTTAGATTATTTGAAAAACTGTTTGGAAGGTTGCCTGTTGTGGAAGCTTTTAAGATAAGTTTTTAAGAAAAAAATTTATGAATTTAAAATTTTTATAGAATCTACATGAATTTCAACACGTGCTAATAAAAATATTAGATCATGGATGTCATTCTGGTAGTCTATTTTTATTGTAATACAATACTTTTTTTTACACAACGGATTTGGATCATTATCGAAATTGTTTCAGATCTTATCGCAAAATTTAAATTCGGTATGGAATCTAATGAGACCGATCTGAATTGTAATCAAAAATGGCACCTCCATATCCACTTAAACGGTTTAATTTGAAAACATAATTTTAAAACCTTAATTCTGTGTCATAGAATGTCTCAAAAACCTTTTTTTACATATATTTAGTAAAAAATTTAAGAACATTTCTAGGCAAGAAATAAAAGAAGCGTCCAAATGTCTTTTCTTGTAATATAACAAATTTGCATATAATGGTTTCGGATTGGTGTCGAAACGGTATGGAAATTTCTTCTCTTAGAACGACTTCTATACAGCTTTCTAGAAAGTTTGTTGTAATCCTTTGTCATAACTTCTGTAAAGTTTTCTGGACTATTTATTTTAAGTATGAAAAGCTTTCACATAATTTTCGTAATACACTAAATTTCTCTGTATGCAGATTTTGCCTTGATATCGAAATGTCGTATCATATAAATATTCTCTGCAAAATTATTTGGAGTGTCAGTGGCTGTGTATATAAGTAAAGTTTTTCAAATCTGTAATGTTGTGAGATTCAATATTAATTAACATTTTTAAGTTTCTATTCATTCTCCGTTCTTTCTTCTCCCATTTTATTTTGTGATAACTTTTAAATCTTTCCCATTTTTAACTAATAGAGTGGGAAAAGTTGTCATAATATCGACTATCTATATTTCATTATAAGGTCACGCTTTTTGGAGGTGTTCGAAAGAAAATCACACTTTTTCTTTTGGAATTCAAAGTCTCCGCTTGAAAAAGATATTTGTTTCGGCTTAAATTAAATCTCTCAAGAATTCCTAAGGAAATTTTCAAATCTTTCTTTCTTTATGAAGAATATAAAGATTTGTAATGTTTTAACATTTTTACGAAATTATAGTGACTGAAAGTGAATTTGTGTAAGATATTAACAGGAAATTCTATATGAAAATATTTTGATATGTACTTTAATAATAATTGAAATAATAAACAACTACAACGATTGATTTTTGGTTATATAAATAGAGAATAGAGAATAGAATAAGAAAAGGCATATATTTTTGAGATTTTTACAAATCATTGCAAATTTAATAATAACAATAATAATAATACTCGCTTAAAATTATATAAATATTAATGTTTTCATATTTCGATTGAAGTGACAATAAATTCGTTAGTTTGTTGTTTTCTTTATAAGCTAAAGCATAACACATTTACGCCGGATTTTCCGATTTCCCGTGCCTGTGTTTCCGTTTAAGCCACCACTAAAAGGCGGAAGCAAACTTAAGAATGTCGTGAATATCATTGCTGAGAAGTTTTTCTTTTGTGATTATTGTAGAAGAGAGCAATAGGGAATGTATTCAACGGTTATTGAGCGTAATTAGGAAAACAAATTAATTTCAAAACTTTATAATACGTAAACATTCATAATAATATTTTTATGTTGGAATTGTGTTGCATTTTGCAGTCATTTTATTAACACCTTTTCGCTTTAGTTATGTTAAGTTCTAAAGTTCATTAGCGAAAGTGGGGTATTGATACAGTTTTGCCCCCAAATTTCTTATGAAGTTTAAAACTTTGTAGAGAGATTACCACATTTTGTTAATATTTATTCTTATTTTAAACAACAATTTCATTTATATATATATATTTATAGGTGAAGTGTGGAATGCAGGTGATTTTTTTTCTGAACATCATAAATATCCATTACTTTAACTATACGAGTATTGTTGTAATACGAATAAATTTCTTGACACTTTGTAAAACGAAAAAACTACACAAAAACACATTAGCAACAATGAAGTTTGATAAATTACTTTGTAAATTCATTAATATAGTTAGTATGCGTTTAATAGGTAATAGTAATAATATAGTATATATTAATATATAATAATATAATTGTATGGTAATAGTTTACGATAAGAAAAATTTCCCTAAATTTTGGATTTTGCATAACTCTTTTTTTTCCTTTAAACATATATGATTTTACTTTTAATTATGTTTACAATAATTTTTGTTGGTGGAGAAAAGATTGAACAAAAAATGAGCTGAATGTCCATCAATAAAGTGTGTTAAGAGAAATGCTTAAAAAACTGGGTACAGAGAATATCATAAAACCTTAGCACTGCCTTATGTAATAAGGTTTAATTAAGCTTGACATTTTGTAACCTAATCAAATGGAATAAATGCTTAAGCAAACTATACCATTTCCAATCGAAAATGAGAAAAGCACTATGAAAACTGAGAATTTACATTTGACATTAGGAAAATATCAATTAAAAATGCGATTTTCCATTCGAGATTGGAAAAACAGTAAATAGAAAGTGAGTCTACCATAATAATATGTTTGGTCTACGGAAAGTAGGCTGTGTTTCACTGCACATGACCAGGAGGGTGAAAGTGAGGCTTTTGCAAAACTATGATTTCGTGTGCTGTACTTTCAATTGATTTCATGTCTCATGTGCTGTATACTAACAAATTTATTCGAAGCGGTCACCATCTCAAAATGACATTTGGATTGTTTTATAATGATTCCGAAAATATTTTGACTGCAGTTTAAGCCGATTCCGGAATCAAGAGGGAAACCGGACATTAAAAATGGAATAAACAACGTGAGCGATAAGAAAGTCTCCTTCAAAAAAGCCACCAGATCGAAATAGAACCCATCAACGGCAACAATAAAATCCCCTTAAAAACGCCATCATATTCCATTATCTAGGCGGCAAAGAAACTCGGACTAACAAGGCATTGGTTTTTTCTATTTAAATTTCGTTAGAGAAAAGTATTATAACTTTCGAAAATTCACATTACACATTCTATTGATTTCGTTCCGATGCCCAAATCGGCAAGGGAACTCTTGTTAGACACAAAACAATCCGATTGTATCTAGATAACGTATGAGGATTGATTTCATTTTACTACCGGAAGATGCATGAACACTCTCCTTGAAAAAAAATCTGATCGTTCCTTGATACCGCATTGGGAAAGGTAACTCATGCGAAATAGTTCTTTCTAGAAACCTTGAAAGACAAGAGAAATCTTGCTAAAACTGCATCCAGTTCTATTCAGAAAGACAGAAAACTAGTGAATTCTTACTAGAAAAGCCCCACGGTCTTTTCAAGACATCCTGAGAGTCCAAAGATAACTGATCAGTTAATAAAAGCTAACAAATAGGTGGATTGCAAAGGGAATATTTTTCGTCATTACCTTTTACATTTACATTTAAATCACACTTGAGTCCATTACCCAACAAACCGTAAATCATTCAAAAAAACGTTTTCGTCACGCACAAAGATGCAGTATCAATTCCAAAGAACCATTTTTATATCACTCCCAATGTTAAAAGCAGTTAGTAGTTCTTTACAAGCCTAATTACATAAGAATACAGGGCATTTTTTAGTAGAGTAGAGTCACGCAATCTTGCGTTGAACAAATTCTAATTATAAAAGTTTTATAAAAAACCAAGAGGCCACTGTAATGAAGATTTTTCAAAGAACCACATGTTTTCATAGCAAAATTTTTGGGAGATATTATTTAAAAAAGAACACTTTTTGCTATCGAATTTTAAAATGAAACCGACGATCCACAAACAAATCAAGAAAGTGCTTCCGACTGCCCTAAATTCATTGTTAATTACGCAAAAGTTCGTCACTTCTTTCCAAAAGTGGTGGTGAATATCTACTTCCGGCGATGCACTTTTTTGATTGATAGTTGTGCCGACAGCAGACATCTAGAATCCTGATAGAATTACAATTGGGTATTCACACTTGAGTCTGTAAAAAGGGAACCACAAGCAACTTCTCCTAAGCTTTAATCTTAATAGGTATGCTAGGACTAATTGAGTAAACATTTTTAAAAATGCGTATTTGAAATGCTTATAAAGTGTAATTTTATTCATGTGTTGTGGTAAGAGATTGCAAAAAGAACATTTTTGGGCTTTTAGTTGATCTAAAATTTTTAAAAAATAAGTCCATTTGGAATGTTAAGAAACTGCATTTCATTTGAATATCTACTGTTGGGACTTACTGCAATTGCCCAAAGAGCCCATTTTTCAATCTCTTAAAGAGCCGAAATCTACATTTCGCTTAAACGTCCAAACTTTCTGGCATTGGCCCAATGGATCGAATTTAAAAATGCATAATCTTGAAAATATTCCCTGTCATTTGCATCTATTAGAAGGCCCTATAGAGACCAATCTAGGATCCAATATGTCAACACTAAAAAAATTATTTATAATTAAAGTACTCATACTTGAGATTTCTTAATATTCTGTATCATTGGCTACACGCGCTTGCAAAGGAACCATTTTTATTTATCGAGAACCCAATGTGTCAAAAATTAAAAAAATTATATTTTGAATACTGATAAAATTCTTTTCATTGGAGAGTCCCCAGATGAGTCCTACCAAGCGAACCAAATATGACCCAATTTAGTCCCCAGAATCTACAAAAAAAACACATTACGTTTGAATGATCAGACCTTACACAATGAGGCCAAAAGTTGTATTTATGTCCCCAAGTTTAACTTCGGACTTCACTTTGTATTCATTCTTATTTCAGGCATTTTACTATTAAACAATTTGACAAAATGCACCTGAAATCTCTAACCTTTCTTCGGCTGGTAGCAAATTTTGCAAATCATATGTTTTTGATGCCAACTATTCGGAATATGCGTATGCGGAATATGTATGTGCAGAATATATAATATCATTCCCAATAAGATAAATAGGTGGTGAACGCATATCGTTGGGTCCGATTGTACATTTGAGACTCGACTCGAGTATTGACAACGGAATGTCATGCATGATAGCCGCGCTACCAACCATTGTATCTTTGACGGATTGGATAGCGCTTTTTTGACATACGACCAGTTTAATATCAGTTTAATTCTCAGTAATTTAGCAAGGTAAATAATCAAAAAAATATAACTCTGAACTTATTAAAATTTTACTTTTTGGTATCAACTACTTGAAAATAATGTATAGTTGTTTATATTCTCAAATTTTAGCAAATTTCGTAAGTTATTTCCCATCATGATTTTAAACATTGTTGATTGTTAATTTACCCACTGCCGTCAAGATAGCACAAATGTAACGCACACTTCCGCTACCTTATTTGATAGATGGCTTCAGAAGTTTAAGTGCGATAAGGTTACGCTAGATGGCGTTCGTAACCAAAAAATTAGCTTGAAATCGAAATCCAGTTTCCAGCAGTTGCCATTCAAACAATTTGCTTCGAAATCTAGAATACGACTTTTTGACAGGCTTTTAAACATCTTCAGATGAGCATTTCTTAATTTAGTTGGCAAATGTGTTTTCGTGTTCAAAATAATATAAAACATATAATATAAAAAATACACTTAAGAAAATTATATATAGAACTAACCAAAATATTACAAAATGTTTTTAATCTGAATCTGATTAGATCTGTAAATATTGCTTTATCCGATAAAACGCAAATTTTAATCTTGCAAATAGTTATAAAATAAATATTTGTTTCAATTCAAAATAATAATAACAAAAGTAAATTAAATCATAAATAATGAAACAAAAAAAAACACAATTTCTTTTGTTGTTTAAATATTCATACAGAGGAACAAGGACAAAGGACATCGTGTTTATGACAGGACTCAAAGAGGAGGAGACAAGGAGGGACAGAGGACGAAGTTACAAACATAACGTTATTCATTCAAACATTCATTATTTTGATGGTATTTGTGAATTTTAACAAAATTCCTTTAAGATTTCATGGCGTTAGTTACAAAACACAAGCACAATGATCATAGCAAAGATTCTATTTTCATTCCTGTTTTATTATAGAAGCCTTTATTGTGTGACGTCTTAAAAGAGGGAAGAAAGACTGACAGAGAGCGAAATGGAGAGCGAGAGTTTATAGTGAGATTTGCTCTTTTGTTTTTTTAGTTGTTGCGTTCACATTCACATGGTTGCGTATTAAGTTTAGAGAGGCAGCAGGAGAGACAATAATCGCTTTCTGCTTTTTAAGCCTATGTTGAGTAAAGTTGCTATAATGTTAATTGTTTACTTGAAACGTTGGGCAAAAACGTTGGATAGTTCGTTCATTGCCGCTTGGCCCACAGCCTGATTTACTTGGCCACGCATGCTCTCGGGTATATAACGATTAGCGCCAGTCTGTTGTGTTATAGCACCGCCTACGGCTCCAGTAACACGTCTGCATAAAGTAGGGGAATTGGTGTTCATTTCGTGATTGTTTTGGAGGACGACGTTACAGATTTTTTTTTTTTTTTTTGAAAATAGACACAAATAAACATTGAAGTTAAGTACAAAAAAGGATATTTCAGCTATAGAGTTTGAAACAAAAAGAGAGTTTAGTAACATTAACAAAGTGAAAGTGAAAACAATAAATTGTACGCCTATATCAGCAATTAAGAAAAATTAAAGTAAAAAGTAAAGAACCTGCGGAGATCCTTACTGTAGAAATTAACCTATACAGAATTACTAAATTGTCAATAAATTATCAAAAAAATACTTTTTCTATAGAGACAAAAAAGCGTCCGCAGAGATAGAGAAAAATTAAACATTCTATATAGAAATGTATCTACAAAAACTGTTTTAGAAAAGAAAAGCATCTGTTAAGATTGTCATCATACAGAAAAATACCTGTAGACATTCCTAGAGAAAAATGTTTTCAAAGACTCTTTTATCTATTTAGGGACTTGCATGGAAACATTTTATCTGAAAATTACGTTTTCATATACTGTTAATACGAAAAGATACAGACCAAATAAATAAATAAAACAAAAGTATATGCAAAATCACTTTTCTTAGATAAATTACTTTACGATGATAATTTTCATATTGAAAACATGCTACAGACACTTCCCACCACATAGAATATTGTCTACCGAAACACTTCATATAAAAATGAGTTTGTAAAAATTCTTTTCTGTTCAATTCTTAATACAGAATACAGTGTATCATATCCAGAAGTGTCTACAAACAATCTTTCCATGTAGAAAGATGACTGCAGACACAATACGCTTAAAAATTAATCTGAAAAAACAATTTCGCTCTTGAAGACAAGCTTACATGATAGCAACACTTGAATAGCGAGCTGGTGTCCTTAATAGATTATCGGAATCGTGCTATCATTCGACTTGTCAAGTCTAATTTTTTTCCACAAGCGATCGATATTGTTAGAGTAATCAGAAAGATGGAATAACGGAATATCCAATTCCCAAGGAATGGAGAAACAGAAAGTTGCCACACGATATTTAAGATCGAGGCAATAGCACTAGAGTTTTTGTTGCTTTAGCATCTAAGTGAAAGCTCAGAGGATAATCCGCATTTAGTCCGATTAGCTTGCAAATTTTAATTTAGATTTGGAAACTTTTTCTAACCTTCCAGATGCAATCAGCAAACATAAGTTGTAGGTCATTTTTGGTTGAAAAATTTGAAGTTATATTTAAAAGTAGATGCGCATATTGACACAAATCTGAAATATAGCAAGAGACTTCGGTTTAAAAGGGCACGATCGTTTAACATGCTTTATATGTTGCAGGAATATAGTAAAATATAGTTCGGTCTTTCGCAATAAAAAATTATATTAGAGTTGTCATGAAATTTGAATGAAAATAAATCACAGCATAACGCTACCATAGCCATGGTTCAACACATGATATACTTGTATACCAATGAATACGACTGGAGATGTGACAGCGGGCCTTGGACCGAAAATTTCCTAAGCAATCCGGCAAAACCGTTATTGGATTTCAGCCCATATATAGAAAATGAGTGGGATAGGATAGTTCCTATCCCCAAATCAAGAAAACGTGCTAGCAAGATTGATACTTATAGATCTATAGGTACATCTTTGTAGTAGCCCGTGGCCAAAACGCTTGAGATAATGATTTACACGGCACTTTCTACTGCTCGCACGTGGATGTCATACAGAGTAGACTCCACAAAGATTATTTACCATCTTAATTAAAATAGTTCATGTCAGTGAACTACATGAACTATTTCTAGCGAAGGCTTTTGATACACCAAGCCACGCTGTTTTGTTTGTTAACGTCGAGCGCTTATTTCTCACTTTTTAAAAATCTGAGCAAATTGATCCTCAACTACATATTTTGTATATATTTGTGTTTGTAATTCAGGAGTAAACCATCAAAGTCTCGCAGAATTAAACAGGCTGGTGTTATAACAGCAATGCTGTTTATCTCCTATATTACACAAGTTCTGCCATCCCGGATGGCATGAAATTAGTTACTTACTTTGGCAGATGACTCTGCGATAATGGTAATAGGAAAATATATTTATGGTAAGTACGAAATGGTAAACAAGTCCAATGCTGATATGCTAAATTATACATCTTTAACATATTTACATTATTAGCACATGAACAAAAGAGGTCTGTATGGCTACAAAATTACTCCCAACGTACGATAGGAGTCGCACGAGTAATTTGTTTGAAATGTAGCTGAACACAGCTATTTCTATATAGTCCCAAGTTTTTTGATTTAAGAATAGGTATTTCTATTCAAAGAATTGTAAAACCCATATTTTGGTACGTCTTAATGTAGGTAAGTTTCAATTTAGATAAATTCTTGTTTAGCAGAAAGGCGATCCAACTACCAGTTTCTTTTTAAACAAATTTACTGCGACGCTAACAGCTTTTTAGTGCAAAGATAATTCAAAAGACTACTGGTACTGCTGCGATGTTTGAAAAAAATCTCTTAATCGCATAATATTACTTCGAAATTTTCTTTGACTAATATAGTCATTTTTTAAGGGCATTGACTTGAATGACCATTGACACTCTCACCGTCCACGGAACAATCTGTGAATTGTGCAGTAATTTCTGTAATCATGCAATTAGCCTTTGCGATTCGAGGAGTTGCATTCATGGAATTGAAACTTAATAGCATTTGTTGTGACGTGTCGTTAAAGATAAACATTATATGGACCATTCACAAAAAAGTCAATTGATTAAACACAATGTTCGGTCGATACAGCCAGAAACAATGGAAAATGTATTGACAAATTGGATTAAAACGGCGGCCTTCTATAGCGCATCCCAAACAGACCTACGAATGATATTGTATGCCATCAATTGTAGTTAGGACAATAAACTTTGTAAACACACTGAGATCAAATTTTATAAAAAAAAAATATATATATCTGCTAGGGATACTCTATGGGGAATGCCCCATAGTATATTTGTAGTGCCATAAACGGCCAAAAATTTATAAAAAACTACGTCAATATTCGGATTATATATGGAAATAATTTTAACAGAAGACTTCACGTATAATGCACATATCATACTGTAGGCGGCGCGCTTCGCTTAAAGAACTGTGACTGTGTGAACTGTCTTTTTTTAATATATTGATAATAAAAAATTTTCGACTATTTCCTCCATTTGGTGGTAAAATATTTTTTTTTTTCTATTATTAAAATGTTATGTTATTAACTCTCTTTTTGTATAAATAACAACATAAAGCAGAAAAAAACATATCGTTTGGTTTGAAACCCCTTTTTTAATTGAAATTTTGGAATCTATTAGAATTTCTTAACATTTACAAACATAAAACAGAAATTTAATAATAAATTGAGAAGAGACTATACACAACGGGGGAAAATTGCCTTTAAAATCATATATATGGAAATTTGTATAGCTGCTTAATAACCAATTTCTGGTTGTAAGTTAATAACTGTTTCCTCATTTACATGTAATTTTTCAAGGAAACTCAATAGCCAACAAAAAAAATGCTGTAAAATTAGGTAATGTTGTGTCAACCTTATCCTCCAATGCAAATAAAAAATGGTCCGAGGGCTCTAAATTATACTACCATTTTCCTTCTTCCTCATTGAATTTACATTTAAATTGCTAAAATCCTTAAGCGTTTTTTGTTTTCAATATAACAACATATAATTATTTATTTGTTTCAACTTTTTGCTAAGATATTTATATATATTAATATGTATATATATTATGTATAATATTTAATTTTAATTAATTTGTTTACAATAAACTTATTTTTCGGAAAATTGCATTAATGGGGGTTTAGGTTAGGTCAGTTAATGTTATAGGTTTGTTTTGTTTTACTTTATTTGGTTTATGTCTAAAATACATATGCCATGGAGTTTTTTTTGGGGGGGGAGAGGGCGAAGGTTACTTCTTCTCCTTCATCTAATCCAAAACCAATCAGTAGGGATTGGAATTATTAATGCTGCTCAAAAATAACACGTATTGTTTCGCATAATAGCTTTTATTGTTGTGATTAAGTTTAGCGTTGTTTATTTTTCTTAATAGTTTTATTTGGGAGATCAGTATTTAACGACGCCTGTTCGTTTTGTATAATTTCATTCATTTACAAAAGCGGCAGCATTAGGAATTTACAAAGTGGGTGTGTTAGAGAAAAAGAAAAAAAAAGGAGAGAGCATTTAAAAAGAGAAATAGAGAGAGACAACACGTTATAAGCGTGAAGGTGTCAGTAATTTATTAAAATCTTTCTGCGAAATTGTAATAAAAAAATTGCAAAAACCCAATATTTTACTAAATTAAAATTTTACAAAATTACAGTATAACACATTGTGATATTGAAAGTCCCTTAAGAAAATTTGTAGATGATGGCAGAGTTGAAAACCCGTTTAAATTAATTCAAAATCTATATAAAGTTTCTATATAAAAGTCTGTTTACTCAAGAATAAATATGATATATGTGATTTGCGTATGAACTACAAACATACCCCAAAGCATCTATATATTAAATCCAATAAGCTCACATGTGGCGCAAATTTAATTTCCAAGGCCATTACTAGGGAATAATGATATCTACGCATTGAGTATACTTAAACATTGTGTTTGTTACTTATAAGTGTTATATCTGTGCTGACAAAAAAACAGCTTAACTCCTAATTTATTATTTTCAGAGATTAGACGTTTTTCACAAAATCGCTAATACGGAAATTTGTAATAATTTTAGAAACATACAAATTTGTAAAACCACGTTTTGACAACAAATTTTCAAAAAACGCTCTTCTAAAATATTGCTATAGCTTATGAACTACATCCCAACATGTACATAAATATGTGCCTAAATAAGGACAAGTCGTTTCTCCTCGTGACCACAGATATATTCATTGCTCACAGGCAAGTTGTCTTATACATATGGAAGATTTTGTTCTGAATAGTAATAGTAATATAAACTAAGTTACACAATCAATATCAATAAATATGATATACGTATGAGATATAAACAACTCTATAACACAAAGAAGAGCTTTCAAATCTATATGAATTCAAAGATATTGGTATGGTAAATATAATAAAAAGAGGAGAAGACGATTATGTATGTGTGCGCCGTGTGTACAACTTCTAATTTTATACTAAAAAACACACAGTAATATATAGTATAATCGGGAATATTTGTGCATGAGCATTTTCCACAAACAGATGATTATAATTGGATAAAATGGGGAATATACACGCAATATCGACGAGAGGTCGTAGCGAAATCTGCATTTAGCAAACTTTCTTATGAAAATTAGGCTACAAATTTCACTTCGATCAACTGTTTGTCAAACATGTAATCAGCCGTTTCGGCATCATCATGTAATTAGCAATTGACATAAAAGGACTAAGATTTGATGCCGTTAGACTATTTTGTGGGGCAAGGAAAATGAAAAAGAAATTCGAACGGCAGAATGAGACTATTTACCGATAGATTGTCAATTCTAGAGTATGTTCATGAAACAATCATAGAAGCAGCAGAAGAAGAGAAGAGCAGAGTTCTGGCCAAATATCCACAATGGGAGAACAAAAAAAAAACTGAGACTACGCAGGACAACCTTCTTTCTACTGATGGGTATTATTTCAGGACACAACAAACGGAAAAATATATATTTGGGACTGCGGTAATCATTATGATCAACATTATTTCAATTCCGTTAAAACATACATTCATGTTAAAAGAAAGCCTAAAATACAAATTTGAATTTAAGATCAACTGTGTTTGTTTCTGTCGAAAAGGAACGAACACTACAGTAAGTTGTTGTTGGACGGAGAACGATGAAGATACATAACGAACATCTTCATGTGCAATATTATTTCGAATTCATTTAAACGTAGAGTTAATAATAAACTATTCAATTTAAACATCATCCCCGCAAATTTCCATAAGAATATCATTCCAATATCACAGATGTAAACTAAAAAAAAAAAAATTACTAACGCTAAAACTTTGTAGCAATGTCACGTTTCGATTTTTTCAATTTTGTTCCAAAAAAGAGGTCCCAACCCACAACGATAATAGCTTAAATGTATTACATATAGTGTAAGAAAATAACTAATAAAACAAATTGCATAATATTAATATTGTATAATACAGAAACAATAAACAAAAAACAAAGAAAATACCATTTAACCAAAGGTTACAACAAAAATGATTGAAAAAACAAATAAAAAAAAAAAATAAATAAAAAATTAAATTTTACTTACGATGGTAATAGTGGGGGCGGAAGAGCACCGCCTGGACGACCGCCAGGCAATGGTGGAGCACCACCTCCAGGTCGATTTGGTATAGCTGGTGCTGGGCGACCAGAAGCGGGTGGTGGTGGTGGACCACGGCCAGCAGCGGGCTAATATAATGAATTGAATAAGAAATAATAAAGATTAATGTAAAAATAAAAACAGTTCGTTTAAATTATACCTGAGCTGTAGGTGTTGGTTTGCGGGGGCCTCCCGGACTAGGTGGTGATAATCGTGGATTATCACCGCTAGGTAACCAATCATTTTTCACTGGTGGTGGTAATGGAGCCGAAACGGTGGCCATGGAAACGTCACCTAATGAAACGGACCAGAAACTTAATAATATCCTCTTAATCTCAACCAAGCAACCATCAATATATAAAACCCTGATCCAGTTATTATATATATTACATATTATCTATATAAGCTGAATATAATTAGTTTAGAAGAAATCTTACCAATTATCCTCAAAGCATCCTTGCAAGCATGATACATGCGCAACATTTCCTCACGTTTGCTGGCGGCTTCAGCTGATTCTTCCATCATTTGTGACTAAAAATATGTATATATACAGACAACACTTTAATCCTCAACTTCTTTATTTCTTCTTTGACCGCCACTTACTTGGTCACCCGTGGCATACAGATGGGCTAACAATTCTCCATTAATGAAATCCTTGCAGTTATTAATAATCAGCATCATTATTGCTTTGGGCACCATATCCCGTGTAGTTTTTGTGACAATCTTCATATAGGAATCTACTAAATTGCGTATAGTTTCCACTTGACGCTCCAGTTGGGGATCGGTTGAGGTTTCGACGCTGGTCTGCTAGTAGGTGAGGTGGGGATGAAAACAATGCAAGATTAATAGGACAGACAATTTCAAAAGTTTGAATTTATTATTACAAAAGAAAAGGTAACAAAGACAAGAACAGTTTTGAATTTGCATTAACGAAAATTATTTTAAGTTGAATTTAAATTTTGAATTTAAAAATATGTTAAATTAACCAAAGAAAAAATAATGGAAACAATTTGATCAATTGTTCTTTTAAAAAAAGAGTGGTAATTATACAGGAAATAGAAGATTAGTTAAGAAATTAGTGGTATTTGCAGTTGTCATATATATATTGAATATATATACATAGAAAGAATTTTGTTAGAAACTTTGAAGGTTAGTGATTTATAAGCTGACCTAAAAAGGTGTATAATAGATAATAATAAAAAGAGATAGAATTTGAAATATTGTTTATTGTACTCAAACTCAAACCATAAAGTCAAACAGAATTTAATTCTAACTGTGAAAGATTGACTGATCAAAATTCTTGAAAACTAACTCCGTTTTTCACTATTTAAAATAAGCTTTCAGGAAGTATTACAGACTTTTCAGGAACGACATTATTCAAAATTTGAGGAACCAAATTCTATAAGGCCAATGAGTTTATTATTGTTCTTCCTTCTAAAATTGTATAAGTTGCTAAATTACGCATTATTGGCCGATAAAATTTCAAGAAAAATTTTGTCATATTTTCTGTATCCAATGTAGGACAGAATA
The DNA here is from genome assembly GCA_019455685.1 of Philornis downsi. Taxonomy (NCBI): domain Eukaryota; kingdom Metazoa; phylum Arthropoda; class Insecta; order Diptera; family Muscidae; genus Philornis; species Philornis downsi. The sequence goes on from JAHXMU010000009.1 coordinate 2,909,925, forward strand.
AACTAAAAAACCCGCTAGTTAAACTTTGCTCTGAGGTCTTGTTCATCTCCATGATTACAATCTGAACTGGAACTTAAATCGAAGAGCATTATGTGGCAATAATGCATCAACTACACACACATGATGCAAATACATCGATATATTCAATTTACATTACCCTTTATAGCAAGCATGTGAAATTTCAGTTATATTGCCCATATAACTTTTTCATTTATAGTAAATGATGACTCACACGCTCTCTATAGTGCATTAGCTGTAATATATTGGAAATTGCAGAACATATATGTTAGGAAAATGTGTTTTCTTGTTCGCATCTTATATATCTGTGCTTACAAGGGAAAGATACTTAACTACCAATTTCGTTATTATGAAAATTTGTCATAACACCCGAAACATAAACATATTTAGACGACAACATGCGCCTAAAGAGCGTAAGCAATAACAATAAAGGACATATTTTTGTTTTGTCAATTTTTAGAGGTATTACATAATTTTGCAAAAATTATTCTTTTGAAAAATGGATACATCCTGTTAATTGCTATTACGCAAAAAATAGGTGCCTAAATAAGGACAAAAATAATAATAAATTAACTATAACTCCTAACTCCACTTAAGTCCTTTTTCCTTTTAAACGCAGATATATTCTGCATGCGTAAGCTCTATATACATTTTATGAGATTTCTTTAAGTAAATTCTTTATTGGAAGACTAGTTTTACAAACATGACAAACTTTTTCCAAAAGATTATTTTAATACTGCAGTCAAAGTTTTACTTTAGAGCTTCAGTTCCCTTCAAAGATGGCATTTTCAAATTTGACTTTAAGGTTTAAGTTCTCCAACATTTTGCTCAAATTAAACATAGTCAGTAACACATTGTCTTAAACAACATTGAACATAATTTTCTATATACAATAGAATAGTATTTGTTTCTCAAGTATTTCTTAGTATTAGTTTGAAATACAGTTTAAAATAAAAATTGTCATAATTATTTAAATTAAAATAACGAATTTAACAAAACAAATAAACGCCATGTGTTTGTTGAAATTTCGTAATGATGAGAGCCAAACCAATATAAATGTATAACAAACGTAACCAAATTAAATTAAAATTAGTGAAACAAACTTTATAAAAAGCGAATGCTTTTCAATTTATAATATAGCATTAAAACCAAAGGAAAAAAAAAGAAATGAACACATTGAAAACGTAAACAAACTTAGAGCTCATAAACGAAAATCCACATACTTTTTCCTGTTATTGCATTTGGATTTATATTTGAGGTTCGATTTTTTTCATTTTTTGTTTTAGAAAAACCATTATGAAATAAAAAGAAATGAAAAAGACATTAACATAACATTCTTCTCAAAATCAAAGTGATGAAAAAAACGTAAATGGTAATGGCAAAAATAAAGCGGCTGAAACTTTATGACAAGATAGATACACTCTGTAACCTTTAAAACCAATTTGCTTCTATTTGTACAGATAGAGATAAAGACCAATAAAAAGAACTGAAACCACATTTGGAAAAATAGGAAACATATTTTTTATATTTTTTTTTCATTTTGCTTTCTTTCTCTAACATTAACTACAGGTGAGCGATCGAACTGTCAGATGAAAATAGAATTATTATTGCAAGAAAAAATTAAATTAAACAAACCTCTCGTCCTTCCTGCTTTGGTATTTGATTTTGTCAAATGATTTGCAAAAAATATTCAGTTTCATTTTTCGGTTGACGCGTAACGTAACAAGGAAGCAAAAAAATATAAGGAAAAAGAAGTATTTTTTTAAACACGTTTATATATTTATAAATGGTAAGAAAAGAGATATCGATTTCAAGTTACAGGTGTGAGAGATGGTATTAGTGACAACAACTAAAGATTATTTACTGTCTATTTCTTATATGATAATTGTTATGGATAAGTGTTATTCGAGAGTAATTAGAAGAATTTGCGAAACGCTAAAAACATTTTTGTAAATTTTTAAAGTTAGTGGGGATTTTTATATTTAGATCCAGACTGGTTTCTGCTGTAACGTGTTTAACATCACTGGTAAATTAATTCAATTTCAATTTTGTATAGTAGGGCGAATGTATAGTACAAATTTTTATGAAATTTCAAGACTTGTATAATTTATGAAATTGCATAAGTATAAGGAAAATTCAGATTTTAAATTAATTCACGCACAAAATAAATTATGTAATAAATCAATAAATAAACATAATAAAATAAAAATACAAGACATATCAAGGCATAACATAACAAGGAAGAGCTTAAACACTTACAAAGGGCAAGACTTGTTGAAAATTGTTGTTCTTCGACCGAGTAAAACGATCAACATAAAACAAGTAGGACTAAATACACCATTTCCAATACTTTGTTGTAGTAGAATTTATTTACCTCGACTCCACTGAGAAAAGTATTTCAGCACAGAAATTAAATAGGAAACTGCATTTCCAACTATGAAAGAATTTTAACAATAAAACAGAATCCGAAGTCCCATTACCCTTAACGGTATCATGAGATATGTCTTCTTTCTAGCAAGAAAAGAGCTTAGTTAGAAATAGTAAAATAATCACAACTACTGACCTAAAGTGCTTAAAAATTTGGAGAATCTCTAACAATTTTTACACTCGCCAATCAGAGAAATATTTCAAATATGTGTGCTACGCAGCTTATTTGGAGGAGTACTGGGAATCTGTTAAAATCTGCTGTTTGGGCGCTATTTTTCAGTAACAGCACAAATGTATTTTTAATGGCTTTATGCCTCACTTCATATAAAACTATACTACTAGAAATCGGTGAATTATAATAATGCTTTGAAGTTTAATTTATTCAACTGAAGTGAATTTAATTGTTGCTAGAAGTGAAATTCATAAAGAAGCAAAATAAAAATATAAAGTTTTAAACCGATAACACAGTACAACAGCCAATCTGGGGGGTGAGAAATTCCAAGTCAGGGTAATGGTCAGTATAGTAAAATCCTCAAAGGGTTTCGCGTTCGTATGTTACAGTTTTTTTTATGACCTTTTACATTTTTTCCTTATCTTGATGTTTTTTCGCTTAGTTGTAAAAAATATTACGTATACGTATACGTATTTTTCAATATTTTACTGACGTTCTAAAACATGACCACACATGGATGTGGGTGCAATTTGTGTAAAAAAATCATGCAGGTAGCCAACAGAAAAAACCCAAATAATTACAAAAGTGCACTTTCCTTTTTTCCTTTTAATTGTCCGCGCACATTTATGACCGTTTTTCAGTTTTTTACTGCAACCATAAAAATCAAATAACCTTTTGTTTGTTACTTTTTTTTTAATTCTGAGAAAATGTAAAAGGTCATAAAAAAAACTGACACATACGAACGCGAAACCCTTTGAGGATTTTACTATACTGACCTAGTACCATCACCCTGACTTGGAATTTCTCACCCGCCAGACAAAAACCCCAAAAATGTTCCACAGTGTAATAAAAACAACAACACAAAAAGGATTTTGTTTTGTGAATAAAGAACTCTTTTTCGTAAAAAAAAATATAGTCACATTGAGTAAAATCAACACCTTTCAATTTGCGCAAATATAGTTTCAAATAACATTTATCTCAATTTGTCTGACAATATTTTTTTCCGGTATCCAAAAGCTGTTTGAATAGCATATTTGTGCTTTTTAATTACTTCCTTTTCAGTTATATAGTGCAATTACTCAGAAACTTTTATGAACATCTTAGATGCTAGTTAAAAACAATTTAGCTCGAAGCTATGCTTTGCAAGCGATGAAAACGTGCTTCATTTGCAATCACTTTGTTCATCACTTTATTTCCACTTTTTTCTTTGTGTTTAACAACCCAATTTAACCCACAGTTGCAACTTTTCTTCCATAAACTACGTTAAAAAGAAATCTATTATTTTTCCAATAAATGACTTTAGCAAGCTGTGCTTTCCGCCATCGGAAGCCAGATACTCATGACAATTTAAGCGCGCGCGTCAAAGATGGACATCACCAAAAGAAAAATAACCTACATTTCACAGATTTTATTCGGTAAAGGCAAAAAAGGCAGGATAGGCGGCTGAAAATATGAATATTGTTTTTGGTCCTGATACTACAACTGCCAAAAACACTCAATTTTGGTTCCGTCAATCGATTCTATCCCGTTAATTGTTGAAAATGTCAATAAAATAGTGAATATCGTGCAGTCCGACCGTCATGTAAGAACCGATTCCATTTCCCAAGAGCTAAACGTTGCATAAAAACGATTGAAAAACACAAGAGTTGACGTGGTGAATCGCAATAAAATCGATTCATTTCTGAAGCGGATGGTTACTGATGAAAAGTGAGTCACCTACGACAACCTCAAGCGAAAAAAGTCGAGGCGGCATCGCGGTGGGCCGAGGCAAATGGTGGTCAAACCAGGATTGACGGCCAAGAAGATTTTTCTACGTTTTTGGTGGGCTTAGCAGGCATTCAATTATTATAAGCTGTTCCTCTATAACAAAACTCTTAATGTGGATCTGTATCGTTAACAGTTGGACCGTCTGCAGAAAGCAGTTGCCCAGAATGGATTTGTTTTTACTACACCTTATATATCACGTAACCAATTGAACTTTAAATGTTTTTGTAGAAAAATATAACTAAGTGAAGGAAAGACCAGAGTTTTTATATTAAAATATATCTCGCAGTAGAATACATTTTGTACATCTAGTTTTTAAAACGTTTACAGTATTTAAGCTCTTCGTTATGAAAATGCGAATTTAAAAACCAAAATAAAATACAAAACATCCACACCAATTTGGTAAGCTGAATACATTTGGACGACAGTAATAAACAAAGCCACTACTATATATGAATGAACCAAATGACTTCAAAGAAGTAATAATGAAAGCAAATGAATGAATAGACTACTATTAAACATTTTTAGCACTGCACAAAGTATAGACTCTAACATGAAGCAATTTGAAACGAACAACATTAACGTATATAATTATATAAGATAGATCTTCAACTGTATGTATATTTATGCATATTCATAAATATTTGTTATTATGATTTATTGAGATTTATTTATTTTATAAAAATTATAAAAAAACAAATCTCTATAAAGTAAATAATTAAATATAAGCAAGGAGTAATGTTGTTATAGTGTAGTATTGAGTTTCTGAATGTAAATTTGGAAATGACATGATTTTTAGGACAAATTTTGTTTTTATAATTATTTTTCTTTTGCCTGAAATGATCTCATTTCCGATTCACCTCCTTTATAAAAGTCGTAGTATAACAGATACTTTTATAGATATAAAACAAAAAGCGACACCCACCTCATCACCATTTTCCTGAGTTTCTTGTTTTTCGGGATAGACACCGGCACGCAAGAATGAAGCCTTCCATGATTCAACATCTTCAACAGTTTCGCAAGATAATTCAAGTTGTTTGTAATCCTATAAAGAAATCAAAGAGTATAAATGTTTATAATTTCAATTAGCTCGAAAATATTAACAAACTCCTTGATTACCTTGTAAACATTACGACCATCTGGACTGAACAATGCAAAGGTAACACGTCTTGACATTGACATGAAACCTTGTTCAATGTCTCTCAATTTTAGACCGTCCAATGGCAACATGAATTTCTTTTCTTTTTCATCTTCATCCTTGTACCATGAAATGCTTTCCGATGTCAAAACAAACCAATATGGACGTGAACCACCTTAAAATATACATATACAAATATGTATTCAAAAAAAAAAAAAAAAATTAAAGAAAAATAGAAATAAAAATAAATTTAATTAAAACAATTACATTTCTACACAATTTAAATAGACTCTAATTAGAATAATTGAGCAGGGTTTCCTTCCATAATAAGGATGATTTCTAAATGTGCTTGTAACATAAAAATGGGGTGTTCGGTAGTCTGCATTCGCGTAGAAATGGAATTGTTTCAGAGGTTTAAAAGTGTCACTTAAAGTATGAATCGACATATTTTATCCGTAATGATAATTGTCGTTCAATTTAATTGTCCATCAATTTCCCATGACTTCAAATCCTTTAACACGAGAAAGTGAAATGCAGAACACACCATATTATAAAAATGAAAAGCAAATCATAAGCCTAATAAGCAAATATATATAGAGAGAATAGTAATGCTGCACTACTCTAGAGTAAAGTAATATCTCAAAGAGCTGTAACTGTCTTAAAGAAAATTGTCGAGTTCCGTTCCGCGCCTATCATTCCCAATTATTTCTCCTCACCATACAGATTGGGTAATTGTCACCAATAAAATTTAGATATTTAACTTAATCATATCATTTATCATTGATTCTAATGACGAATGGGCGGAGTGATTAAATCTGTGGATGCTGGCAGAACATAAGCATTGGAGATTTGTGCAGGCACATTTCCTTCCCTCCCAGCAGAAACAATGTTTAAAGCACTCTCATATCCTCCCCGGCAGCAGCAATTTGATTGCCAAACGGTGCCTACTTGACGAAATTTCTCCAGATTTTTGCAATCTGGAAAATCGTCAGCATAAAAACTCAGGGCGTTCAAACTTGGAATTTACTTTCCGTGCCCGGAAGCGGATGTTACTGAGCCCATGATAGCACTCTTGAGCCAGACAAGCATTAGAAGTTCATAAAGATCAATTCCCCATCTTCTTCTCATAACGATTGAGACAACTGTATCATGCGGCGGAGTTTTTCCAACTTTTGGTAGCCATAGAGGATGTTTGTAAAACCTGGAAAACCAACAGGCTGAAACCACGTAGATATGAGAGTATATAACTTCCGTGTTTGCGCATTTGAGAAATTTCTTCATATAACAAGCGAAACCTACATGGCCAAGCCTCATAAGATGGTGGTCACAAGATAATGAAATAACAATGCTCGATTTCCCTTCCCTACACAGACGCGAAGACAATACTATTGTCTCCTCCCTGCTGCTCCCAAACTGGATTAATAATCCAAGTCACTTTTAGTGTTTTCTATAATATACACTACATTTTCTGAGGCATCGAAGGTCAGTGCCAAATTAAAATTTTAATAATTTGTAATAATCGTTTCTGTGACGAAGCCTGGTATGGAGAAATAATAATTTCACTTTACTCTCCAGCAATGAAAAGTATTGAAACAATTTGTGTTCCCATATCCACCGATTTCGATTACGACTCAAACTAGAACCATAGGTGTAAGAGAGCAGGCCCATTTGATGGAAGCCTCAAGACTGCCAGTAACGACACATTGTTGGAGGAAAGGAGACACTCATTTACTGATCAATGTGAAGCCTCAGGTCAGCCAAATATATGATATTAGTTGGAACATTCTTTACGGCTACTCAGCAAGAAAGATCCCCTGTATCGATTACAGGAGGACAACCAATTTACTGATCAAAGTAAAGCTTTAGATTATCAACCAAACATATGACGTTATTTAGAAACTGGAAGTCGGTGAGTTAAGCCAACTCACTTCTACGTAACGACTTTCCATCTGATATTCATTCCACAGTATATTTTGTTGTAGAACACAATCAAGTTCTGTACTTGCTGCTAGAATTTTGAAAACAAAGTTACTATCACGACCATGAGGTTTTCCATTTAGATCTTTGTTATAATTGAGCTTAGAAAGCTATCTTTAGAAAAATAATTTTTGAGACTTATTTCAACAAAAAAATTGGCGTGTCCCCTTATAAACCTTTGTCCAAACTACCGATTAAATCACATATCTCAACAGCAGACTCTTAGTGGGACGAAATCACGCAACAAAGAAAATCATTTCGATTCACTATCTTATGTAAAAATCATCAATTTTAATTCGACAATGACTTAGACATTTGTTGTTATTTAACATTTTGATTTCAATGTCACTGTGATACATCACAGCATTAGTAGTTCTTTAAAAAAAAAAAGTAGCACATTTAAAATGTAATATTTGCAATGATCAAGAAAGCTTTAATAATATCATGATTTGATTCAAATTACATTACAACATTTCAAATTATAATACTTTATATATCAATTAGCATACATATAAAAGTTACCTATTTATTCAATAGAAATAAAATTATTACCTCCTCCCAAGTAGATTTGACCGAGATACAAATAATAAATGAAAGAAATGTCATAAACTATACTTTTTGCAGATTTTTTTTTTCAAATTTGTTTTAACGCAGAATACACGTCAAATATCTTTACTAATAACGGATTAAAATACTGGCCGTTATTAGTAAAAATTATAAAATAAAATGAATACTTATCATTTTTATTGTTTTCTAGCTTGAATACAAAAATTTGCGCAATTTGTACTGTAACAAATTTAAGGCATATTTACTGTGCCGCTTTAAGGCGTCTTGGGATCCTAGGTGGAGAGGGTTAGAAAAGTTTCTTAAAATGTGCTGCAATATTATATGAATTGGGATACTTGGAACAATTTTTAAAATATGCGTACTTGTCAAAGACCTGACTTACACATAATACAAATTAGTTTACAAAGAATCTTCAAAAGTTATCTTTATCTTGCGAGTGGCTTGGAAAGCTTGGCTTGTGATCTTACTTTTAACAATTTAGCTATAGTCTTTCTCAAAACGACAAAGTACGCTTCCTATAGAAAAAAATATTTATAGAAATTTACTTTCGTTCAAGTAATAACTTTAAATATTTTTAATGTTTTGGACTGGATATACGGTTATTTCTAATTTTAGTTTGGTAATCGACAAGAAGAAATCGTTTTTTGCAAATTATACACTTTATCTAAAAATTAAAATTGGGCATTTGGTTATTTGAGAGATATATAAGAGATATTTGCGAGTACTTGCTAAAGAACCGACCAAAGAAATTTTATTAGCTACGTATAAGATTAAAGCCTGAAATATGATGAGTAATGCCGGGCCGATATGACCGATGAATGAATGCCTTATGCCCTTTGAATAGCATTTACATTATGAATCGCAATACAAGACATTCCTTCTGCAGTATTATTGAATATCCGAGTTAATGATTGATGATACCATCACCACCAAAGTTATAGCAGGGGACACATAGACATAATACCATACGCAGATATAGACTGTACATTAACTAAGAATGCCATTAGTTATTCCAGCACAGCTGAGATCTGCCTGATGTAGCAGCATAAATTAATATTGAACTTGAATTGTAGGCATGACAAATGTCATATGCCATATGATACGTTACACCTTTTCAATTATCCTGCAAAGCCTATATGACTAACTTTACTTTCACCTTGCACATATTATGTGGATGTAGTTTCTGCATCTGGAGATAGATGGTAACACGAAACAAATAGATAATTCCGTTAGTACAAGAGCAGCCTATGGTCTTTATTACACAAGTTGTTGATATCAGATAGAACTTTCAATATCTCAGAACTGGCAAGGGAATCTTGACTAAACTGAAGGACAAACCGCAGGTTACATATATTCTTGAAGGAAAAACTCTGCAGTTTCTAGAATAAAAGGTCGATCTGCGTCACCATGTCTGAATTTTAACAGCTTTGGTTAATATATGTACTATGGGCACATATTGTCTCCTATATTAATAAGTACACGACACCTGAAGCCACTACATAGGATATTTTCTTTGGATAAACCTATTGAGAAGACCCTTAATACTCTCAAGAGGTTGCCGTTGTCAACTTGGAATATTTCACAGTAGTTTTTTTTCAATTTAATTTACCAACATTTTAATAATAGATATAAAAAATAGTGCGGAACTTCAAATGTCGGAATGTTATTTTAATGTATTTAAGCTAAAAACTAAGGATTGTATTCATAATTATTTATAAAAGATTTAAACCTTAACTAACTTTTTATGTATACCAAAAGACGAATTCGTCGACAATTCTGCGTGTGTCTTAAATCCAAAATAAAACCAAACACAAACAAATACAACCAGTTGTATCTGAATTTGTATGGAGCTCAATGACCTTCCGCTTAGCTAATCGTCAAGGTAAATTTTCGCTTAATTTTCTGCATTATCTATGGCATATTGTTTTTATGACTAAGTGTTACGAATCAATGTGAATAACACCTCCAAGAAGAAGAAAATATCGAACAGAAAACAAAACCAACATCGAGCTATCGCAAAACTCCTAACAAGGCAATAATTTTAACTTTAAATTAAAGAATCAAAATTAGTTTTTTACAGCAATCTACCTTCCACATAGACCAGCAAGCAACTTAAATGAAATATTTTTTTTTTGCTCTTTGTCTATTTATCTGCACATGGAAAATAATTTGAAGACTTTAATGAAAAAGGCATAATTTTTGTATTTTAAACATCTGAAACTCTTGAATCATCTGAAATTCCTGCCCTTAAAACAATAGACATTTTAATAAATAATAGATATTTTGGAATAGATAGATATTTTGGATATTTTTTACTTTCTTTGGTACGAACATTTTCATTAGGAACCTCCATCAACACAAAAGGAAGATAACGACAAGATAAAGATTCAATATTCCATTGCTATCTTATGAGCAAAGTTTTGCGATATTAGTACAAGCTTTCCTAGGTTATTTTACATTGTGATTATTATTTTTATTTATTATCTATTCCGTGGAGTACAGTTTTGTTAGATATTAGAATAATAATTTTAATGTAAAACTAATTATAAAAAATGTATACTCATATCTATCTATACCACTAGGATTTTCAATGAAGATACTCCTGACAAGGTTGGAAAACAACCAACGAAAAGTTGGAAGAAAGCTTAAATAGTTTGGCCAACAACTTGGCCGAATAACCTGTCAAAAACAATGAAATATTTCATCAAATATCAATTTTCATAGAATATTAAAGAAAATATGTGACACAAACATTCCAGCAATAGGATTCCCAAACAAGATGTTCGTAAAGAGCTGCATACTAGCAAAGTGGAAAGCAGGCGAAAGTTTTAGCTGCTGAAAACTTCGGCAGCATCATAGACATGTATTATTTGTGGGGAACGAAAATTTCATTTAAGCATGCTATAGTCTAAGGCTGTATATCGCCGAAAGTAAAACTGGTAGAACATTTTCGTAGTAGCATCGTAACCATATATATATATATATATATATATATATATTTGTTTTTTTTTATGGAAAACGAAAATTCCGTTAGAGATGCGTACTAGCTTTATTTCTTGAAATAACTCGATAATCCCGGTAACAATATCCGCACATTTAAATAAGAAGTAATCATTCGAAATAATTATACAATTCTTGTTAATAGCAAAATAGCTTAATGGCCAAAAAGCAGCACTATTATCATAATTATTTTTAATTGACATAGAAAATGTTATAGTAAATAAAATGTAACATCTAATACACCATTTCACCATTGGCTGCAATAGTTCAGATGTCAAAGAATATATTATAGAAAACTGAATAAATATAACCAAAAACACCAGTCGATGATTTTAGGAGGTTCAAATACTACTGCAAATTTTTAAGTAATTCGGCAACTATTTGTACATTTTAAAAATCCTTTTCTTTTTACATTCTCTACGATGGGAGGAATTCACATTAAAGTATTTCATTTTAGACAGAAATGTAGAAGGCAAAACCAGGGTAAAGGTAACCATAATTCAAATAATTTTACTAGTGGGATTTTTTGAACCAAATTTTCTCCGCATTTATATCATAAGCCAATAACCCTCCTACTTTATAAGTAAGTTATGTATGACATTTTCCATGTGTTAATCTAATAAAAATAGTACACAGCATTATTCTTTCTCTATACATATTGCCCAAGAATATATAGAATTGAATAAACAAAATTAATCAACAATTCGGGAAGGGTAGCACAAACACGCACACACACATACACACAGGCAACAGTAGGAGGCATGCTTAATCGATAACACAATTAAGAAAATCAAATTAAAAGTAATCAGATGGAATGAAAAAACCAATAAAAACACACAAAAATGTTAAATAAACTATTTATAAAACAACAACAAAAAATTCAAATGAATAAACTCAAAGAGAATCTGTAATGTGAAAGAACTTCACCCGCACTTGTTACTGCTATGACCAATCGGACCATTTACGAGGGAGTAGCATTAGATTTCTTTCAATATAGATTGTCTTTGTAAAAAAAATCAAAAAGGGGCGCGTTTAATACGAACCAAGAGCGCGAGGTAAATAAAACATCAAAGCTACAAAAAAATGAATAAAAACGAAAAAATTGTAAAACAATGCCGGACGGGGATAATAAAGTAAAAGGAAATCATAAGGAGGAAGACATATAAGAAGGTAAAAAACACGAGACTCTAAATATCTTAACAAACTGATCATCATGCAGTTAAGAAAGTTATACAAAACGCAAAATTTATTCTCAAAATATTTAATTAAATACGTAAATCTTACAAATATTTAAAAAACGTCTAGTAAACTCAAATATACATTTCCGCTAAATTATAATTGATATTACTGGAAAATTGTATACAAACCTTTCATGATGCCCAAATTTTGAATGACCATGTGACCTTTACGAATCACTTGGTTGCCAAGTTGACGTGTACCAGTTTTATTAGCATTTTCAGATTTATTTTGAGCACTGAAAAGGGGAAAACAAGACACCAAATTAATATTAAATTCATTGTAGGTATATTAAACATGAATATATTACAGTCATTCGAAACAATTTAGAAATCAATTAAAACTGATATTATCCCAGAAAAAAATGTATTAAATTAGAAACGAGGACGGGATCGAGCATTTTTGTGGAATGCCTTACCTAGTAGCTTTACCGAATCGATTCTTTTTACAAAGGACGAGAACCAAACCAATTAGTTCTTCCACACCTTAAAAAGAAACGAGCATTTATTAATACTGTTACTATGATCACTTCCATCTGCAGATCATGGGCATTAGATAGATTATTTGAAAGGAACTTATTCCATAACAAAGAATATGGAATGTAGTAGGTAAGCTAATGCCGAAGGATAGTAATGAGTAATATTTTAGTAAGAACTTCTATAAAATGTAATCAATAAAAAAAGTAATCAACAATTTCTTGCAGGGATATTGTAAAAGCCAAGATTTGTTACTGTTAGAAATGACTGTAATTGTAAGCTTGAATCTTCTACAAATACTTACTTGGCAAAACCAATGAAATCTTCATGATTGGTATTCATATAGGCCAATTCGAAATCAATCAAAAGCAAAATTTGTTCTTTGCATCTTTGCTCTTGTTCTCGTATGTGAGTATTAATGATACGTTCGGTTTCTTCACGTAGACGAGGATAGCGTGACATCTGTAAAATGAGGGTAGAAAAATAAGAGAGAAAATTGGAAAATTAGAAGATTAGAAGATTCGTTTTTGGGAAACTACTTAACAAGGGGATGTAATTTCAGTGCATATTGACATACAGGTGCATTAGGGTGGGTTTGAAGAAAGTCGTATAGGCAGTGAAAAACAAAAAAAAATAAATATTTTGTTTCTCTGGAGTTGAAATAATTCATATTGGAGAATTTGAAACAACATTTAATCAAAACAGATACACAAAATCACTTAATTTACCAAGTAGGTTTTTATGTTTTGACTGTGTGCAATTGTATTACATATTCCTGTCACAAAAATAACTCTTTGTGTTAACTATTTAAGGCAACAAAATAGTAGTACAAAAATATATCAGAAACTTGCTGTAACAAAAAAATTGTATAGTCTGATAATTGAAGCTATTTAGAATATGTACGTCCTGTGAACTTTTCCAAACTCTAAACTATTCCAAATATAGTTTTTAATTATCAATACATCGTTGTGATATATTTAAGCCTAAAAAATATTTACTTTTATCTCCGACAACGAAAGACAATATGAAATCCAAATCACATTTGTGTAGTTTTATTTCCATCGACTTCCCAAAACGAAATCAAATTCAAAATATTTTCTATAATATTAAGTTTCGCTGGGAATTTGTTACTACCCTGAGGACAGACTTCAGCACTTACTCGTTACTACTAAACCCCTGATATTATTACATACGACTCCAATGACACCAACGGCTTTTACAATTTTGATTGTAGTATAAACTAAACTAACCCTATTTTTATTTGGTTGATGTAATAACTTTAATGCTATGATTTTTATGACTTACCTTATCGGTGCATAAACGCACCACACCTGACAATTCCTGTACGACTAGATCGACACATTTGATAACGGGTTCTTTCAATTGTGCAATTTGACGTTTTACAATGGCCTCGAAAGCCATGTCGGGTGTGAAGAGACCTACACGAATACCATGGATATTGCGAATAGCAAAGGAGATTTCGCGACGTAATTCCTTTTCATCACAAGACATTTTTACAATTTCAAACCGTAAGCTAGAAAGAGTTAAAACATGCAAAAGTTAATAACAAACATACAACACAAATTTAAATTAAAAGTATTTAAATGTTAAATCAACTTGTGAAATTATATTTTCACGTAATCTGTCAAATTACAATGGAACAGTGGACTTCAATTGTTTAATGGAAGTAGCGGAGATTACCAATCCAAAAGCATTTTACCGCAAAATGTATGCCATCAGATTGTATAATAACCCAACAAAAAGGGAGTGACTAAGAAAAATATTACATACAATATGTGGACATACTAAAGTTCATTGTACGCGTCGTACGCTTTTTGAAGGAAGAAATTCATTACAGTACCCTAATTCTGGTGCAAAACTCGATGTCTGCAAAAAGAACAAATGCAGTTACCTATTCCGATAAAAAAAAAATACAACTACGTTCCTGGTTAAAAAATAACTCATCTTGCACAACAAAAATCGTGCTTACTTAGAGCAGCAACATTGTTAACAAATTGTTTAACAAAGCAATTATCTCTGGGATTTCCTTGCAGATTCCCAACTTGCTTCGCGGATTAAAATGCTCTGAATTCATTGTTAACAATAATTTCCTTTTAGGCAGTATAACGGAATTATTTAATCATGTCCCTTCAGAATAATTTAAAAAGCGTTCACTTAAACATTTAGCATAACATAATTTAACGAAAAAAATGTTTCCCATTATTCTTTTGCATCTTCCAAATATTTGATAGAACCGTTTTTCCGTGGTATAGAGCTACAAACTAGTTGTAACAGATATAAATCTTTGAAGGGTCACTATTTCGTATAGACTACTACTATACAGTTCCTTTTAATGAGACAAACCATTCGTAAGCCAGTGTTCGGAATCGTCATTAAGCAACAGATCGATTTAATGAAACCAAAAATAAAATCTGTGTAAACTGGCTGGATGCTAGTAATTTTTTTTTTTTTTTTTCATTATTTGCATATGAGCAAAGAGTTCTATAGTAGCACAATTAACGTACGATGGGTGGAGATCGAGCAAGCTATAAAATAATGTAAGCCAAAAGCTACATAACTATAAAAGTAACACCCGCCACATAAGTGAGCTCTTGACTTTTTGGAAAGAATTGTTATGTACAGAACTGTATGGAATATAATATCAGATAAATGTCTGCCTCTGTTAGCCTCTCAAATGCGAGCCCTTTTGAGCACATTTTTTATTACATTCTCATACATTTCACGCGGTATTTCGTTAATTTCATCGCGAATTTCAAACGCTCAAGCGTTTCTAGTTTGTTTGCATAAACCTTGCTTTTCAGATATCTCCACAAAGAAAAGTTCGGAGCAGTCAAATCAGCCGACCGTGGAAGCCAATCAACATCACCATTTCTTGAAATAACTTGTGGAAAGATGTGGCACCGTCTTGTTGACACCACATGTTAATCAAGCCCAAAGAATGCAGTCGTGGCATTAAAAAGTTTTCAATCATATCATGATATCGCCATTTGACATTGACATTGACATTTACCGTTACGCCGTTTTCTGTTTCAAAGAAGTAAGGTCCCATGATTCCTCCTGACCAAATTGTACACCAGACTGTCACTTTTAATGGATGCAAAGGTGACTGATGAATAATTTGAGGGTTTTCCATTGCCAAGAACTGACTATTCTGTTTATTCATATATCCATTCAAATGAAAATGTGCCTCGTCTCTGTAACATCCTATTGGCATATGTATGGCGGCGTAAATGGTCTTGTGTAAGAAGCTCTTGTGTCAACTGTATCTTAAATGGCAACAAATGTAAATCCGTGTGCAAAATTGTGGTCAAAGTTGTTCTTTGAAGACCGAACTTCTGAGCACGGCGTCGAATTGAGGTTGATGGATTGGATTGAACACTTTCTTGAGCAGCAGTAATGTTTTCAGCCGATCTTGCAGTACGTTGTGGTCCATGCATGGCCCCATCAGCTACAGACCCTCTTTCTTCGAAATGATTCACTACACGATATATAGTGCGTCTTGTTAGCACGTTGTTTCTCCCAAAAATTTCACGTAACTTTCTCATCGTCACAGTAATCGATGATTGATTTTGATAAAATGTTTTAACGATAAAAACACGTTAAAACACGTCTCTACCTCACGACTGCCAAATATTAACTGTCAAGACTAATGTTTACCAAAATGGCGGCAAAACAAAGTAGTATAACTTCCCGACGGACTATGAGAACCTGTGCTATGAGAAGTCTGCTTCCTTTTCCAATTAAGTGACTGATAAAAGTTGTGTATGATAATATGTTCATAAAAAACACAGCATAAAAGTTATATGTATTTTTCGAAAACGGGTACCGAATACTCCAAATCTGGTTCCATATCTAATTGTTCGACTTGAATCTAGACTTACATCCATAGTCTACAAAATATTATGACAAACCGTTTCAGATATGCAGACATCATTTGTTTTTTTACATGTATTTCAAATTCAGAATCCCATTCAAATAACAATATTCCCATAACTAGTGATTCAACTTGAACGATTGTCATTATAATCTGTTTGGATATACATGAGCAGAAGAATATGGTACTCAATTATCATAGAATCTTACTGGAGAAAATGGAAAAGTATCTTTACTCATACGGCACCTGTACAGTGACTTTTTTTACTGGTTAGGGAGTACTTATACATGAAATGTTGAGTACTTTTGCTTATCCATTTTCCTTACGACGACTGTTTTTACATCTAATCTTTACCTACCGTTCATGGAATATGCGATTTATTTTAGCACCACCCGATAATTCATTGGTATTAACCAAAGCTGAACCCGAACCTTCGATAGTTCGTTCAAAATCCGATTGCAATTGTTGAATCATTCTGAAATAAGATAATTTAAAAATTAGTTAACCCTCTTATATTCTTTCGCAACTGCTATTAAAACTTACTGTAACATGGCTTTTGTTTTAATACTTGTATCGCCGGGTTGGAAATGTTTGAATTCTTGTACATCCTTTTCCAATGCCAACATTTGCTTTTGCAACTTATCCCTAAGGCCGGGCAATGTGTCTCGAATGTGGTTTGTCAACTGTTGATTTAGTACACGCTGCAAATAGGGTGTACCCAAGCGATCCGCAATGTGACGATATGATGGATGACTTAAAAAGAATTTACGTTCGGCAGCCAATGCCATGTGAATATCTTTGCGACCCTCAATATCTTTCTGCGAGCGATTCACCACACCAATGTAGCCACGTCGCAAGGGCAACAATTTGTTTTCGAGAATATCTCGGGCATCTGTACCTTCGTCCATCAAATCAAGCTTTGTGATTACACCAATTGTACGTATACCCTGAGGATCCACTTCTTTGGCTAGTTTCAAGGCATCTGAATTGGCCAAATCCGTGTTGGCCGGTGTGACAGCCAATATCAAACATGTCTCTTTGCGTATAAATTGCAGGATCATATTTCGAATTTGCTGCTCAATGTCAACCGGTTGATCACCAATAGCCACTTTGGTTAAACCAGGCAAATCGATCAATGTCAAATTGAGAACATGGGGCGAATAGACGCGCAAATTGATGGGGATGTTGGAAATTCCCTTATTACTGCCAGTGACGCGATCTGTTTCATCTTCGATTTCTTTGCGAATCTCTTCAAAACTTGTGAATTTTTTGCCCTTGCAGTGTAAAAATTCACCATGTTCTGTGAAGAGAAAAATAGAAGAAAAATATATTATTACAATGGAAATTTGTAAAATATAACCAAGTCAAGGAGACCTACCGGTAATGCCATTGATAAGCTGAAGAATCAATGGACGTCTGGTAACAATGCCCGAACCACGAGGCAAGAAATCTCTGCAGGTAACAAAATAGAAAAATAAATTAGTAATAGAATGAAAACAATAACTATTCATTTTTAATTATAATAAACACCGTAAATAAAGTTTATAATCAAAGTCGCCTTCAGCCAATCCAAAGCTATCAGGTTCGCTATTTAGGAGTAATTTCGAATTCTGCTGAAATTTGCTATCCATCGAATTGAGTCGTTTTGTTGGGACCAAATGTCGCCGAAACCACGGACTTTAGTTGGGCTAAGTCTTTTCATGATGACATATCCAACGGCAAAAAGCGTCTAAAAATGAACCAGCCAACGTTATAATTGGCTTCTTATACAATTAGAGTTAGAGTAAAGCTCTTCAATTTTAATCTCTCTGTGACTATCAGAACGGTTTTATAGACCTCCTAGAGTGGACTTTGTGCAGGCCTCCACGTGCCCTGGATATAAGTTAGACTTAAGTTAACCAATAAAATCCCAACACTTGATTTCAGAAAATGTAACCTACGAAGTATCCTTGCCTCTTACGACCTAAATGTGATATTATTTGAAAATGTCATATTAAAGTACCCTAGTTTTCAGTTTTCTTAGATCATTTGCTTTCATTGAAAATCACCGGATGAGAAGAAAGTTCTAGAGCTTATCGAAGCTTTCGTGTACACCACTTTTATGAAGGTATTGCCTCAGATCAATTTAAACGAAAGTATCTTAGAAATCAGATGTTGCTTTTATTGCATATTATCTAATAAATAAAATTGTGATAGAATCCTATAACTAATGTACCAAATTTACTTCTACCTGATAAGTAATAACTATGAACATTAGCAAAATTACATCGCTCATATACTTTTTACTAACATTTATTTTGCACTTTTACTAACTAATAAGCGACTCTTGTAAAATAAAAAGATTCCAGCTACATTGTCGCACTACTTCCTTTTCAATTTCGCTTCCGTTTCAAATGTACATTTCTGCATTTAACCCATATCAGAAGAACTTGTTATTAACCTCTTCACTTCGTATGACTGCCTTCTTATCGTTCAATAAATACAAAACTATAAACAGTTTTTATAAAATTTCTTGCACACAAGATATTATTAAGTAACTCTATAAATGAAATGTAGTAAATTGTAGTATAAACATATAAGCTAAAAATTCACTCAATTATGATTATAGCAATGGGGTTTGCTCATGATAAGATAAGGATATTGCGAAAAAAACTATCATTTAATAAAAAGCGAAATGTCGAACGATTCAGTGAAGTACCGTTGGTTTGTCGAAGAGAATGTCGAATTATGATTATGTCGGAAATGAATTAAAAACTGTATTAACAAAAGATGTTGGTTAGTCCATCTGCAAAATGTACCGTTTAACGTAGCAGATTCATAATCCCAATAATTCATTATCGGAATCGGTATCGAATACTCAACCCCATTTATGTTTATATTACCAAACAATAACTGTTTCCGCAGCTCTCCAACAGCATTTGCAAGACGCTCATCCATCAGTTCGAATTTATACTACCGACGAGTACAACATTTTTAGTAGTGTTAAATTTCATCAAAATTTCAGTCTATTTTGTTAGACAATTCAAGAATCTGTCCTAAAAAACATGTAAGGACCTTAACGATGACTTGAAAATTATCTAAATTATGAGAAATTAGTGATCTTTACCGGTAATATCTCAAACCGCACCATCAAAAAAAATTACAGTTATTTACTGTTATTTACTCTGTCTCCTTTAATGATAGGACATGTACTAAAACTGCTGTAGACGAAGCAGATTGTTCTGAAATGTGGTCCCTCAACTTGAAAAAAGTTTTTCGAATTAGACATAAACATGTAGGCCCTCTTCAATATTAAATTAAATTACCGCTGCTCTATAAGTGGTAAAATACAATTTAAAGAAACACTTGGAAAACTAAAAATATATTTTTTAACTGGAGCAAATGTTGGTTCAAGCGTACCTCAAATGTTTAAGCAAAAATAAAAATAAATCTAGTTTTTCGTCAGGTATTCTCATTGCGACATTCCTTGGGAAACAAAATCATTTACAACTCCCAGTCCCGAGATATCCGTGCACGAATTCCCGGCATTTTGGATATAAATATATATATATATATATATATATATATATATATGACTTCTTTTATTCACCAACAACACTCACAATTTCAACAAAAAAAAGAATATTTTTACAGGTGGGTCTCACAATGAATCGTCCATCCATCAAAAACTCAATAATAGAATTTGCAAACAAACTGGTTTGCTTGTAATGTTTTCTATGTGTGTTGTACTTATATAATGAAAAACAGTGAGTAAGGTACATATTAACATTTTTATTCAAAAAACTTTCTATATATTTCTCTTGGTTGAAGAAAAATCTATACATTTTTTGCATTATTGAATCGCTCACTTATACGAACTTAACAATAAGAATTTGAATCTTAAATCTTAAATATAAATCGCTATATAAAGAAGGCCAACAAGGAGTTCGAAAACGAAAACAAAAATTGTAGCCATAACTAACAAAAACTAATGAAATTTACTCCGGGTTTTTGGCTAAAAACAATTTCAATAATGTTCAATATCCACAACACAGTACGTCGTGACAGTAAATTAAGGATCGGACGATATGGAAGTAACCGAGAGTGCGCTAAAGTTCTCTTTGCAAACATTTATATTGCATACTGCAAGAAGAATTATTAAAATATAGAGAGAAGTAGTAAGTACGAAAATGAAATTGAATACGAAGTCAGAATTCAAATTGGTCAAAAATTACCCGTAGAAAAAAAAAACGTAAACGTAAAAAGACTTAAATTCATAGATCCGAAATTTTTCAGAATTATTTGAATATTTTTGCAATTTTTTTTCATGATTGAAAGTAGTATTGTACGGATACCGGCAAGAACAACCTTTATGTATATATATTTTTTATAGGAACGCCCTAAGAGTGAGTGCAGCTGTTGGTTGTACGAATTTTCACTGAAAATGGATAAAATCGAAATATTATGTATGAGAAATTGAATTTTTAGGCCCTCATTCATCTGATGATTGTAATAAAATGGACAATGGCGAATATTAATTTCAATTACTTCTAAAATTCACTCCCCCCTTTCCACAGACCTGTGCTTAAACAACAGGTCATTGAACTAATTCAAATAGTGAATAAAGATCACGTGGGTCTGTTCCTGGTAGCACAGGGTTGCCCATATTCGACGGACCCATCTGGCAACGCCATAACTTTTGACAGAGATGTCAGATCGCTTAATGACATACCGCGTTTGAAGCGTCAGTCCAAGCAGATTTTTACCATGGAACAATACACGCCACGCGAGCCCTCTGAAATAGTTGAAATTTACATTCAACAGAAGAAGTCAATTGTGAAAACTCAACGTGCTTTTAAAATATTAAAAAATGTGAGAAGTGCGCCTTCTAAGAACACTATTAAGCGTTTATACGAAAAATTTTCGACTGGTGAGGCTCTTTCTAATCCGAAGAGGCCAAATAAAAGTCGACCAAGGCGATCGGCCGAGAATATCGCTGCCGTACGAGCCAGTGTTGAGAGGTCCCCAAGAACATCCCAAAAACGCCGTTCTCAGCAGTTGGGCATGGCTCGGTCCACTTTACAACGGATTATTCGCGTTGATTTGCATTTGTTCCCGTACAAAATTCAATTGACGCAAAGATTGTTGCCTGCGGACAAGCCTCGTCGATTGGAATGGGCCCAACGAGTCATCGAAATGGCCGATGATGACGAGCAATTTTGGAACAAAATTATCATGTCCGATGAAGCCCATTTCACATTGAATGGGACCGTAAATAAGCAAAATTGCCGTATTTACGCCACTGAAAATCCTCAGGAGATTCAAGAATTGCCTCTTCATGACGAAAAAGTCACAGTTTGGTGCGGCGTTAGTGCGAAAACGGTCATTGGGCCGTTTTTCTTCCAAAACGAAAATGGCCATGCTGTTACCATCAACCAGGAGCGTTATCGCGACATGATGACCAATTTTGTGATGCCAATTATTCGTCGAAAGCGTATGAGGCAGTTCTGGTTTCAACAAGACGGCGCTCCACCGCACACAAGTCGCATAACAATCGATTTTCTGAAGAATTTGTTTCCGGGCCGTTTGATGTCGAAAAGTGGTGATTTGGACTGGCCACCGCGTTCGCCCGATTTGACGCCCGCTGACTTCTTCTTGTGGGGACATTTGAAGTCAAAGGTTTACGTTAACAAGCCAAGGACCGTAGAAGAGCTCAAGGACAACATTCGTGAAGAAATAGCCGCTATTCCGGCCGAAATGTTGGCGAAAACGATGGAAAATGCTGCAAAAAGGGCACAATACGCCATCAACGCCAGAGGCGGCCATTTGAGAGATATCATATTCAAAAATTGATGTAAACAAATCTACTTGGAACAAATTAAATGAATAAGATTGCCAACCGCCAAATTTTTATTTTTTTCTTTGATTTTTTTTTTAAAAACATGGGTCCGTCGAATATGGGCAACCCTGTACATGAAAACCAATCTAACAATAAGTGTTTGAATCTTAAATCTGCAATGTTGACGTAAACCTTGGCTGATTTAAAATCGTACTTTTGAGTCAGGGTTGATGAAATAACACATGAAAATTAATCATTCATAATTTTTGGCGATGAATGAATTTTGGAGTTGCACGCTTAATTCATTAGATTGACGAATGGAAAGTGAATATATAGCTATCTATTTGCTTTATGAACATCTCTAATATTATTTTTATTTTTCATTTCGACATTTTGTTATTTTTGATAAATTATAGCTTGAGCACGCAATTGTCATCTATTGCTACTGTATACATACAATTCATATAGGGTTTCAATATTAACATTCATTCACTCTTAGAAAATGCCTCTTTCCGTCGCTAAAAATAATTGCAAATGAATCATCTTACAAATTGTGGTTTATGCACAAGTATAAGTATAATTCTATTCTATTTGTTATTGAGCTAATGACAAATATCACAATGTGATCAAATTAAATTAAAACTAAAAACACTTTTTTTCTGACTTATAGCCATTTCCTCCAATAAGAACATACATTATACGTATAGAAATCAGTGTTCCAAATTCGTTTCCAGGTTGGCCTGCTAACCAGAGAACAGTTTTAAGATGTAAAATGTCAATTTAATTTAGAATTCTATGTTAATCATCATATTCAAAATCAATAAAATAACGCTGTACAGAAATATACACTCGAAAAAGTTCTAGCAATACTCGGCTTCCCTTCGAAATCAGATCAGAGACATATCGAATTTGCGAATTGTCGACGCATGGCGATATAGTATGATAGGAGACCATAATACATTTAGAACTTTTGCGAGAGGTTATTTTATAGATCATAGCCTCTATCCTAGCCTCCTATCTACATCCAAAATCCACATCCAAAATAGTCTATAAATACACAGACTAATAATTGTGTAATTGTAATTTCTAAAAAAACATGGTCCATATCTTTCACGCTTGTTTAACTGCTGCGTTCATATCCGGAACTATGACCGCTAACCCAATAACATGTTTTTTATGGGATTAACTGCAAAAACAGTTTTGCACACTAACCCAATAATCAGCATATTCGTAGAGTTAACTAGAAAAACAGTTTCTATTTTACAAGACCAACGTTCCAACTTCTTCTTTTATAGCTGTTTAAAACTGTTTCTTTTAGAAGATTTCGAGATTTAAACTGAATCTATTAGAACGGTTTAGCATTAAAAACGCTTGCTTAGAAAAGCCCGACGTTCCTTTAGAACTTCTTGGCTTTCAAAGTTCCAAGAGAATTAATTTGAATGTCAAGTTGTTCCAAAAGAACTTGACGTTCAAATTAATTCTTTTGGAACAATTAAACGTTCAAATCGCTTCTTTTTAAACACTTTAACATTGAAACTTCTTTAGAACAGTTTAAAATTCAAACTGGTTCTTTATAAAAATTAGGCTGCTTCTGTTATAACATTCTGATGTTCAGACTTCTTCTTTTATAACTGTTAGCTGCTTTTAGAACAATATAAGGTTGAAAATGAACCTTTTAGCACAATTTGAGACTCAAATAATCTTAGAACGGAACGAAGAAGTTTCTAACTACTTATTCCTGAAAGGTTTGTACCTCAAACTGTTCTCTTTAAAACAATAAATCCTTCTTGATTTAAGAAAAATAAGTATCAGATCTTCTTCTTTCTTAAACTACTTTTTTTATGAAATTTTGTTCTCCAAACTGCTTCGTCTTTTAGAACTATTTTAGTCCAAAACTACTCCATTTAGAACAATCACAAACAATATATTTACATTAATCACTTTCGGATTATACATCAAGTTGATAATTACAGAAAAATTTAACTTCCAAAATTCAGTTTGTTCCCAAAATGTCTTTTTTAGAAGAAAGAAAAGAGGGCAGTTTGAACTACAAGCTGCATCGTTAAGTACAGCTTCATTTGCAAACCGATTCTTTGAAATGTTCTAATTTCTAAGCTGTGTTATTTAGAATAATATTAGACTGCTTTATAACATAGAGGAGAGTAAGGCGCTCCAACAGGAACTACAGAAAACCGTACAAACAGAAAATTCTCCACATGAAAAGTGAACCAAAATTATCCATCCAGAAAAAAATTTGCGCAGCACGCACTATTCTGTGTAA
Source organism: Philornis downsi (assembly GCA_019455685.1). NCBI lineage: Eukaryota > Metazoa > Arthropoda > Insecta > Diptera > Muscidae > Philornis > Philornis downsi. The sequence goes on from JAHXMU010000009.1 coordinate 2,934,694, forward strand.
GAAGTGTCTCTGCGGGAACTTTTCTATATTAAAAAAAAAATACTTCACAAGAAACTTTCCAATAGCAATTGTTGTTCTTTATGAAGAAGTGTGCAGTATTTCTATATAAAATGCCGCTTCTCTCATGCTTAAAACTTTCACTTTTCCACAAAAACTGTCCCACATGACCCAATCTGCCCCTAAATTCTTATGGAAATTGATGGAGAAAATATTTACTAAAAAGGGAAAAACGCAGTAAGAGATTGAGAAGGTTTAACATAAACATTAGGGCTTCATATAATTCGGAATAAAAGCAATTAAAAGAGAGAAAGCATATATTAAAAAAGTATCTTCAATCGGAACATCGTCGTCGGTTTGCAAAGATGCACAAAGAAATAGAGAAGATCTCATTTCAAAATCGTAGGCTCAAAAGAACGTAAAAAAGTAAAATATATTGTAAAATATATACAATGATGTTCCAGAGACGGGGATTTCTTCAGAAATATAACTGAATGTGCAGTTTGATGAAACTGAATTTAGTTTTTCCACTGTACAACAACCTGTTGCACCCTGATTTACTTTCTGCTCCCATAGACGGAATTTTTTAAAAAAAAATTCTTTTGTAGGAATTAAATAAAATCAATTTTTTACAATTTACAACTATACTACTTTTAAGTATAAACGTAATAAAGACGCGCATACTGCACCTCCAACTTAGGCATCGATCGGCATTTTAGCCACTAAATTTGTACAGAAAACGAAAAAAATCAAACAAGAACAATAAAGTGGGTCATTAACATTACACCATATCGATTATACCCTACAAATTATAGCAATCCGTCTCTCTCTCTCTCACTTCCATTACGCACTCACACACGTCTTTTTTAAATGCCTTTAATGGATTAAAGGCTTCAAAAGTATAACACATTTGACAAATGTTACGATTACAATTGTTAAATTTAGTAGTTTTTTTTGTGGACGGACGATCGACGGTCATTGAGGCATACACCTTTGGTTGTATGTTCAACAACTACTCGATATCGATTAAGGTATAATGAATGTGAACATGTTCAAATGCACCGTTTTTTTTTTTTTTTTTTTTTGATTCAGCTATCTCATATATTGGGGGTCATTACTCAGGTGTTGGGAAATTCATTGTTTCTTCTTCTATTTACATTTCAGACGTCTTATTTGCGTAATATAATTGATAATTTATAATAAAACTAAGTAGAAACTTATAAGGAGTTGTAATGTAATTGTCTATATTTATACCGTGGACAAGTCTATTTTGTGGTAAAGAGGTTTCCAAGCACTTGCCCAATTATTATTAATATCAGAAGTATCATGACTCACCCCCTGTCATAATTTCGAATTGCAATAAAATTGATTTGATAATGACTGGGAGGGGAAAACAGTTGGAATATTTAATAATTTGTTTTTTAATTAGAAGATAACGGACTATAGACATAAAGTGTTGTAATAAATGGGTTGGGAGGTAAAGTTATCTGCATAAAACTGATTCAGAACACAATGAGTTTATAACTGCTCATGTCTTAAAGAACAAACTGTTTTTCACGAACATTTTAATAGCTTTGTAGGACTTATATTTGTTATAGCTGCACTGACTTGAAAGTAGATGACTCCTTTGATCGGTATTTTTATCAGATTTCGATTCGGCGAAAGTAATCCCATCATAGTGTGAATCTTTTTAGGGCTTAACAACACTACAGTAGAACTCCAATTATCCGAATCAATTGGGACCGAACCACATTCGGATAATCAAAAATTCGGATAATTGGATTTTTTCTGAAAAAAGGGGATTTTAAAGTAAAAGAGCTTATTTTTGGCATTGTATGCATTAGTAAAGTAAAAAGAAGTAAAAGTACATAAAAATAAAAGAATGTACATATGTACATCCGACAAAAGCGATTCGGATAATCAGCGATTCGGTTGATCGGAGTTCGGATAATTGGAGTTCTACAATCAGCGATTCGGTTGATCGGAGTTCGGATAATTGGAGTTCTACTGTATTTGCATATTTTGATATTGATAACAATTTTCCTTCTGCTTTGTGTAAAGACGTAACATAAAAAAGTTCAAAATGTATGTTATTTTTTTGACCAGGCTATTTCATATCAAAGAATATATATCACAAATTGATTCTACTTTGCCAAGACATCGTCAAGCACAGTTCAGTCCCGAGTCTCAAACTGCTTCTTCAAGATCTTGGATAGTTACAGTTTCAATTTGTTTTCCTTAGAAAGGTTTCGATTCTAAACACATTCTTTCTCAAGTTACATCTTTTAGAAAAGCTGGCATTTCAAACTGCTTAAGAAAATCAAATAACTGCTTCTTTGAGAAAAGTTTTGATATCAAAATGCTCTCTTTAGAGCAAGCAAATGGCACAGTTTGAGCTGTATAATTTAAAACTCCTTCGCTATTTGATGCCCATTTTTTTGTTAAAAACTATTTGATACCCTAACTGTTGCGTCTGAAACTATTTGAGCATCAGACCGCTTCCTGAGTACGTTTTTTTGGAAAAGTTAAATTTTCTTCTTTTGTTGCTTTTTTTAATTTAATTTAATTTACTTATCTTGGCTTGTAGCGCAGGTTTAGCTTTAGTGCAGTTTTTTTTTAAATTTCTTCATTTGGGAAAGGCTGGGTCTCACACTGTTCTCTTAAAAACTTTTAACATCAAGTGGTTTCTTTTATAGTAATGAGAGTCTCGAACTGTTTTTCTAGGAACAATTTGGTTTACAAATGATTGGTTTAGAATAAACAAGATCAAAATTATATTATTTTAAACCCTTTCTGTACAAGCTTCTCTGTACAGAAAATTTGAGTGTTAAACTACTTTTTTTAGAATAGATACCAAAACATAGATATACAAAACTGTGTAACAAATATCTCTCCAAATCCATTTTTATAACATTTTTCAACATACACATTTTCTTTACGAGAATCACTCACCTTCCAACGTTAGCGAAGATCAAAATTAAGATGAGTTTCCTATTATTCGCTAATATGAAAACATGTCTATAAGAAAACTTGTTACACCGATCACTTTTCGTAAAGCAATGCTTCTTCTCAAAATTATCTTTATAATAAGTTTTTTTTCGCTAGTTCGACTCTGGGTGCTTTCTCTCCGAAAAAAATTCAACTTTTCTACCAACAATTAAGTGGTTCGGAAATATTTCTTAACAATCCCTCAGTTGACTAATCCGTACAATTAACTATCTACTTACACCTTTCCTCGTGTTTTTTTTCTATATTTACTTACAAAAATGACATAATTTTCAGACCGCTAAAAAAATGACGTTCAAAGTTAAGTAAATACCTATATATCTTAATTAAATAAACACTCAATAAATTGCGAAGTTTTAAACAAAAGGCTATGAATAAACAACAATGGGAGACCACACGTTAACCCGTTAAAGTTCGGTTAATTATTGAGGGAATAAGTAAACAAAATAAATGAATTTAATAACAAAATAAATGAATTATCCATATGTGATAATTTTGTATACATCGAGATATGTTGACCAGTTTTTATTAAAGTAAAAATAATATGACCACTACAAGCCATGAATGATATTAAAAAATTTATGGACATATCTTTCAATTTCTGTAACTACTTAACGATGAATATGAACATTGATGTATATAGCTTTTATCTGGTCAATAATCAACGAAAGTACCGCTCAAATATGATAGATTTTACAGAGAAATATTTCATTATATACTAATTTTTTAAAGAATACCGCAGACTTTTTTTTAGTAGCCATTTGAATAATAAATTTCTTCTTTGAACCCCTTTCCAGCAGGATGTTAGGTTATGTGCCAATTTTCAAATTTGAAACAACTTTGCTACCCCAAGAAATGTGTGCGAATACATAGAGAATCTATACTCATATCATCACGTGTTTCCTCTTATTGTAGCCAATATTTTAAGGGATGCTAAAACTATTTACGCCTTTTCTCTTCATTGTGAAAAGACAAATCCGAGGAATATGGAACATTGACATAGAAAAAAAGTAGAAACCTAAGCAAATGCCAGAAGTTCGTGACATTTACACAGAAATTGTCTTATCTGTGATGGGCTAAAGAAGGCAACTTCGCCACTAGAAAAAAGTGATAAAGAAAAATGGCAAAAAATACCAAATGATACCTTAACAAAAGAAAAGATGAATGAAAAGACAAATGGTAAATGACTTCCATAACGAGATTTGTTTTCAAATCAAAATCCTAACATTAAATGTAAAATGTATTTGGAGTGTGGTCGGGAATAGATAACAACTTTAGATCGTGGTCCTTCGGTCATCCCAGCGGCTCACAAACAGCTAAAAAAATTAAAGTATTTTAATTTAGAGCAAACATTTTTACATCCTCTTCGTGATTTAGTGGGGGGAAAAATATAAAATACAAAAAACAACAAAGTATATAGTATAGTTATCGAAAATCCCAGTTTAGATTCAGAGGAAATAAAGTAATTACATGTGAAGGTAGTGTCTTAATATGCGGAACTAAATCTAATATTACTAATAGAAATATATATTGTCATGTCGCGATACCTTGAACTTTAAACATAATGCAACTTGAAACTGTTTTTTATATAATTCTGTTATGGTAATCTTTAAATTGGGAACAAATTTTCTAGGCAGGTTTGTTCCACTTTCCGAGATATCCTGTTGTACAGTTCGTAGAAACAAACCCTTTTCCAAAGTATATTTTTACCAGTGATACTTTGGGAATGCATTGACTGTAACTAAACAAGTCACGTATGGCGACAATTTCCCTAATTTGCAAAATATACTGCAATCAAATTTTGAAAACCCACAATACGGGAATATTTCTAAGGTATTGACTTCCAAATATGACAAAATCAGTCACTTTTGCCAACGAAAATATCACGATACCGAGTCAATCTAAAATTTTTTAAAATATTGTCGAAGTCTGCACATTATGGTCTTTGCAGAAAAATATTCACATCCTTGTCAATTAAGTTTAGTGTCAGACTTTGTTTTCATTATTTCCGGGTGCCTTCCCCTCCAGCGCATGTCTATCGGAAACTATGGGTTTCGTTGAAAAATTAGCTCCGTTCTTGAAGTCTGCGGAACTAACTGTTCAAAATGATGTTGTATAAAACTGTAGTGAAAGCAATGACACTTAGTATACGGTTTAATAATAACTAAGTCATTACTTTTTAACAACTTTTCAAACTCATATATACACAAGTGATACCACATATAAGAAAAGTTGCGTGAACAAATTAAAGTATTTATAAAATCCCTTTACAAAATACATGAAAGAAATATATAGAGGATAGTTGGCAAAGGGAAAAAACTGTACGAGTGCATACTTGTGTACTTTATTATTTGTCTTCAAAAGCATTTGTTATAAATAAATGTATCTTCGAAACCCCCTGTGCAAGACACTTAAAATAAGTAATAATTCCAAGACATACAAAAGTGTCACTCATGCAAAACACTTCCCCATAAATTAATGGAAAAGTAAGTTCATTCTACGAATAATGGCTCCTGGTTTTGAAATAAGTGTCACCCAAGGCATATTTTTCTAACAAAATCTACCAAGGTAGTTTTTTGCAAGGAAATTGTTTCCAAATATATTTATAATTTATTTATCTTGTGTAGAAGCGTCTTGATATTCATTCCAAGTACAGTTTGTTCATAAGAAATTAGAATCCTTAAGGTCTTCTGTAATAAAATTGAATTCAAATATATTCCCAAAACACTTTTCTATAGAAAAAGTGTCTTCTAATAATCTTTTCTGTGCCTCCTAAATTTCTTTTCTCTGGGAAATTTTTCCGTAGTAAAAGTATCTTCTAGAGAAAGCTTTAAATAAGAAAGTTCAGATTTTCGTACGAATTTGTGATTACTTGGCAACGTTCTCAATATTATTTCTTTAATTCAGGTTGTCATAGTTGAGTTACAAAAATTAGCTTCCAAAATTTTTGAAGAACCAAAGAAATTGATTTTCGTTGCTATGAGTTGTTTTATTTATTGTCTAAATTTCATAGGAAACTATTTTTTGTATAAGGATCCCAACATTTGAATTGAGCATACCGCAAAAAAGTTTAAGAAATCCAGACGTTGTTGGATAAATTGAAATTGGAAAATTTATAGCATCTATTATGTTCCAAGCTCATAACCCACAACATAAGGTACGACAAAGTATAGCCTTCCGCCACTCTCGTCTTTTCCAAAGAACTGCATACAGACAGCAAAAATTATGAAGAGAAAACTATGAAATAACAAAACAGACATCAACGACAATGAAATAAAGAAGAAGAAGCAGAGAGTAACACAGTGTCTATTGTTAAAAAATACACCCCCTTTCTAAAAACCATTACAAGAGCAAAAAGAATTTAAAATGTATAAGGGATGTGAAAATCGTCCAAAAATAACGATGGTTTCGCTCTCAGTCGAGTTCGCGTTTTCTACTCCGCTTAATGTGAAACGAGGAAACGAGCAGAGCATAGAGACAGCCAGAGAGAGGATAAATTGTATACAAGAGACTTGGCCCATTATCCAGGCATTCTCTATGTATATCACTCTCTAGCGAATAAAGGCGAGTACGGAAGTTACGGATGACAAACATGAATGAAATAATGAACAGAAAAGGGAGTACAAAGTGTTTGACATTTATGGTCGGTTGCGTTGTGGCATCAACAAAATAATTAAAATTCGTTAATTTTTAAATACTTGACATGTGTCTCTGTTACACATAGAGGGCGATTAGGAAAAATGCAACCAAAATATTTGCATAAATAGGAAAATATTTCAAAGATAACCGTAACACCACAAAAGAATTTAACTATAGACAATAAGTGTTTGGACACTTTAATAATGTTGAAAACTTTTGTTATATGAATTTGATAAAATAATGACAAACAATTAACGTATGCAGCGAACGAAACATAACAAAAGAGCAGAGCAATGAGCAGAAAACAGTGTGAGATAACAGTTTCAAGATATATGATATTATTCTGTATGGGTACTTCCATTAAGTAACTAACTAAATTAAAGGAAGAACACATTGTACACGTATATTGTGACAAAAGTCTGAATAATGTCGAATGGCGAGGATTAAAATTGTATTACGTGGAAACGGTTCAAATAAATGGTTTTAAGGTATATGATAACGGTTTATAGTATTGTGGTAATAAATTTATATGGTCTGAAAGGGTTTGCCATAAAGTCAACAGCAAGGAACCGGAATACGTTGTTGTTATTATGGGTATTGAAAAGCTGATCACAGCAGTGTAAAGCTCTTTTCCCTTTGGAAATATCAATGTAAGTGGAGGGGTGCGATGTCTTTTCCATTGTGAGGACACCTTTTACTTCAAAAAAGTCGCCACTAGCCAATCTTTAAGAACGTACAATTTATGGAACCATAGGCATAGGAAATGGATGCTAGGTTTTACTGCACAAAGCGATAAAAATATTAGGCATAGAAAATGGATACCAGGTTTTTCTGTACAACGCGATAAAAATTTTAGTTTAGATAGACTAGGGCATTAAAATCTCTACGATAGCTTAACCAAATCAGGGGACAGCATTAGAAAATAATTTATCAACGATCCATAATTATGAACTATACCAATATTGGCTAGAATTGGGATAATAAATAATTGGATAAACTGAAAGATTCATTCATATTTCTAATACTTCATTCAATTTTTCTAATAGAATCTGATTTGATAAAACTAAACCAATTACAATGTAAGAAATTTCCTCTCCTCTCCGATGATAAAAGGGCTACCACTATCTGCAGCTGGCAAAAACTCTCATTGATATCGGCCTGCCGAATTAAAGCTACAACAGTTATAATTTTCATTCATTCATCATTTTCTCTTTGTCAAGATTTACAATATGTTCGTCAGTGCAATATCAATTTTCGTCCTGCTTCTGCTCATTGTTACAAAATGGAACAGGGTTTATGCTCAGTCCTAAATTGGTCCAAATTAATATTCCCTAAGATCAGTTTTAGTTTTAATTGGAAATAATAGCGTTAACACATTTTCTATTTAAGAGCGATGTTGTCAAAACTTTTCACACTTGATCTATTACGTATGGAATTGTTACATCGAATGATTTCTACATATAAAGAAGAAAAAAGGAAAGAAACCGTATTCTTCTGGAGTAAAATTCATTGACAAAAAGCCCTCGTGGGAAGGAAAAGGCAGGTAATACCCTACAATAAATATGCCATTAAAGAAAATTGCAAAATTTCAAATTCAAGTTCAAATTCAAATTTCTTATTAGAAAAATTCCCTTTGAAAATTTTGTGTGTTCTCTACCAGTATAAGTGGTAGGTACGATAATAGTGGATTTTAAATAATCCATATCCGGCCTCAACTTCTGACCGATTATCGAAATTCAATCATTCCCCTCTAATTTGTAATTGATAGGTTACAACAACATAAATTTTCGACCATATTCCTTTATGCGATACACCACTCCTTATCGGGTACCTAGCAAAATGACGCTGAATGAATAGGTCAGTTTACTTGACCATAATGCTTAATTAATATTAATGTAATCAATTATATTAATAAATTGGTTCTTCTAAAACGGCCCTCTTTTTTAAAAAGACAATTTCATTTCTTTGCTTTGTTAAATTGCAAATAGCAAAACTTTTATTTGAGTATCACTAAGTATGTTTTTTTGAAGTTCGATTCATTTGATTCAAAGACGACTCTACAAAAGGTCAATAGATGTCGGATAGGGGCATTTGTTACAGTGATGAAAATATCTTTAATTAGGAAACAAACAGAAAATAACGCTGATTAACAACTGTAACCTACTTCGTATAATCCTTTTTAGGGAATGACCAAAAATCTTGTCTCAAAGACTCTTACGTAGCACATGACCGACGTTGTAGAAATTCCATCACATATTCCTTTGGTCTACTTTCGCATTGCAGCTGTTCCACCCCATTTTGTGCCCTCTGCTCCGCATGCCGTGCAAACACCCATATTTGAATGAGTAGAAAAACGTTAACTTTGCTTAAAGGACAAGTGAAAATCACATTCTCATGGAATTGAGAGGCCGCCACCAGATACATCATTGAGAGAACCAACGACGAGGTATTTAGCAAAAAAGAACAACAACAATTACCAAAGAAAATGTCAAGTAGAACCTCATTATTGAGAGGCAACAATATAGAGGGAAAATGCCATTGATTTTTCACCAAATGGAACTTATGTTTGGCATTGGCTTACAAAAAAAAAAAAAGAGGAAAATACGAACTCGAAAACAAGAACTATTTGGTACCATTGCAAGGAGAAACAATAATGGAATAACTGGGGGCGGAGTCTAACAGAAAATAAGACAGACCTCCTCCACACCACCATATACACGACGGACGACATTGATTATTAACCAAAATATATATGTAATGATTTTCGGACCAATTTGGAAGGTTTCCTTATACTTACTTGCCCACGAAGTTTTCCAAAACGGAACTTTTACCGGCCGACTGACCACCAACTACAGCGATCTGTGGCAGATCCAACTGCATGTGAACGCCCAGTTGGGTGAAGGCATCCTGCAGTTTATTAACAATCGGAATCAGCGAATCCATGTTGCCGCTGCCTTTGCGGTTTTATAACAATTTTCACAAATTATTCCTTACTTCCAAGGATGGTCTTTGCTGCAAGAAAACTTCCAACACCTTAAAAAGGTGTCAGAAATTTTGTACTGTTGTACTTTTCTCCTTTGTTTTTTTTATCTTTTTCTTGTTTTTGCACTATGGTAGTTTTTATTTGTCTGCTAAAATTTTAAAGAAAATTTGAACTTTTTCTTAATATTTTCTGTGTTAATCTCGTTTTTCCACTGAGGTTCAAATCTTTGGTATCTATCAGGTTTACGAATCGTTACACGACTAAAAATTTCGATTTTTTTTCACTCCGTTCTCTTTATGTTTGATTAACACTAAATTTTACTACGATTTCTGTTTTTGAGGGGTATTCTTTGATTTTTCGCTTGCGCTCTTAGTCATACACTCTCTTCTTGCCGTTTCGTTCACACTGAGCTGTCAGTAATTCCAATAAGAACTTAAGAAGAACAAAAGCAAATAAGCAATGACATTTTAAACAAAACCAGAGATGGAAGACATTGAGATGGTATAGTACATTTTCCACACATATGCATCATACTCGATACTGCATTTAAGAATGTTTTATTTGTGATTACATATAACTGACCTTTTTGTGTGTCCTGCATCACTATGTACGAGTTAATGACATGAAATAAGATATTGGCCCAAGTGGATTTTCGACATAAGTATTAGAAACCGTTAAGCATCATCAAAAACCATTCACGTGAAAATTGTTTTTTTTTCCTGTTACACTAATACATACTTCCACCTTTTTTAAAGCACAAAACTTTCTTCATAATATTTCCGGCGGTTTTCCTTTTCCTTTTTCTAGTTCTAATAACAAAAATTGTCTTGAATTTTGCTGGAATATATGCTTTTCAACATAGGCATCAATAGAATTTATTTAAAGCCATTTTCGACCCCATGTCGCCACTTGCTGAGTGAAAAAAACAGCTATGACCCAAAAAAAAAAAACACTTCTTAAAAATAGAAACATTGACATTTACATAACAGCAACCATTTTTTCCATAATTTTGTTGAGTTTGACTGAAGTGGACTCTAAGCGTTTATAAGACCACTAGGTCGAATGTAACTATACGTTTATAGAAGGTCAAAATATTATCAGGCTAATCTAAAAAAATCCTTCAGTTATAATTTGGTCGCAGCATGCAGTAGATGGAAATTTAACAGATTCCAGGCGGATATATGAATAATGACAAATACGATATATCTGTTGCTCTTAAACCATGCCAACTGCGCTCAAAACCGTATGAATTCCTCTCAATTTGTAAGTAATTATGAACGACGTACGTAAAGTTTTTCCCTCACACAATCATTTGCAAATTCCCTTTATGAGTGCTCATTTTTCGTTAATTTTTTTAGGGAAAATCAGGGCTAAAGATTTACCGCGATCTAATAGCCGATAATGCACTGAACCGATATAAAAAATGGCCAAAATAAAAGTATGCATCATGAATGGTGACAATCATTTAAAAATTAAAATTTGTACATTTCCACAATTCTTGGCGTTATATAGACGAACGACATAAATGTGCAATGCCTGCCAAATTCTGGAAAAAATCTATGATTCGGCAAACAATCTGCAATTGTGGTCCAAAAAATCGTGTTGGTCTTTAATATGCTTGAAGCCGACAAGCATATCATGTAGACTGGAAACTCAGCGAGAGCGACTTCTGCCTTCCAAAAAAACGTCGCCGTTTATCAGCAATTTTCTAACTAGATTTGGCATCTCAAAAGTGGTCCTGTGGTTCTATAAATTTCAAATTGTTCCGACCAATTGAGGCTTTTGGTCAACTGTCAAACTAAAAACAAAGAGATATTCGTAAGAGCATTAAATCCAAACAAAATTCGGAAAGGAGATGGAACAAACAATATGAGGAGGTGACAAATCTTGCGCAGAATTTAGTGCGATGCATAAAAAAGCCAAAGAGGCTTATGGCAACTATAAATAATAAAATAAATTTTCTGTTTAATATGTAATATTAAAAGAACTTTCAATTTCCTTTTTGCTGCCAAACTATAACCGAAGCATTTTTCAAACATCCAGCAGCTTTGTCCGATTAATAATCCAATTATCACTTTGCACTCAATTTCGATGCCAATCATTATCGTGTTGGTGGCTTTATTTTTGGTATTTAATATCATGTGTTCTGCGTCAATAATTTGACAAAGAATAACTTTCAAAGAATGATTTAGAGCAAAATTACCTGTCAAAGTTACGCCCATCATTTTAAAATTTTAAGGATTGGAACCAAACTGCCGTACAAACAGCTCAATAAATGCGGCAATGTTAGATTCTATCATTCGTTTAATGCTCTGACAGTAATTTAGATAAAGAGTGTACTTTAATACAAGATTTCTAGAACTGATCGAAAATGTAATAAAATCTATAAGTAGAGAAGATAGAGCAAAAATATACACTAGAAAGAACTGGCCTTATTGCGAATCCTAAAAACAAGAGGAAGTAATTTGAAGGCTTGCACAAGGTCGTAACAAGGAATATAAGTTTAATCCTTCTAAAATGATCTTTCTTGAAAATGTTTATAAAAATTATTCTTCACTAGTATTTTGCGCAAGAAAAGAAGTTCCATTTTAATTCACAAGTTATAGCAATTTTGGAGAATAGCAAATTAAAAAAGGAGCTAATCAAATAAATAATGGTATAATATAATCAAATAAATAATTATATAATATTATAATAATTGCCTTTTCAAAAACACCTAATATGTCGAGACAATAACTTCCGGGTTAAGTCAATTTTTCCTTGCAAGCAGAGATCGTAAAAATCTGTCAATATAAGTTAATCAATTTAATGGGTTGATATGTAGAGTAGGCATCACTGAAGCAAACTACTTTTCCTACACAAAATGCATGGAAATTCCGGAAATGGAATTTATTTGCACAAAATTTCCATTTCTGAAACATTTAATTACCGAAGGTTCCAGTAGCAGAATAAATATATGTTTATGTGAAACGTAAAATACGTTTGAGATGCATGCTTCTCTTCAAACGGAATGATCTGGAACGTTTGACATTTTTTTTTTTTTTGACAATTGCAAAAACGAACAAAAAGAGTCACGCCGCAGCCGCCGGCAATTTTGTTTTGAACTCTTGTGAGGATCATTTGCACACATTCGTTCCCATATTTTTACTTGCGGTTTTTACTTATTCGGGCGATAGGATGTTTTTTGGGGCACCTCTCTAAAACGGATAAAAATAACGTTATCTTTGCTGGATTTTTTTAAAATGGCTGATCGAAGCCGATTAATGCCGAATATATCGGCGGCGGATGCGTCCAAAAATTATACCGGCGCTGACGGGACCTTCAGCTGAACCGCATCGGCTTCAAGCTCTGCCTCAACAGTACAATTTTACTGCTGTCCCACTTATCAATCCTGACAACCACCAACTGTCAGAATTAAAAAAATGACATGTAAGCAAAAAACAAAAGAGCAACTGAGAGAGATACAGAAACAGTGAACAAGGAGTGACTTCTGGAAAACCACACGACGCTATAGCAGGATCCGATACACTTGTTCCTCGATAACAAATTCAAATGTTCATTCAATCCAATTAATCACTTGCGTCAATTAAGCACTGCGATTACATGCAGCACAAAGAAAAAAATGTCACATCAAATAAAACGATTACAACAGCGTGTGAGTCATTCGTATGTAACGACTCATCGCCTGTCGAGCCACAACATAGGAGGAGAAAGATAAAAACAAACATAACTGTCATGAAACTGCTTGTAAAATACAGAGATGTCTGTAGCTAAATCATGACGACGTTCCATAATACGTTTCTTTTTTCTTTATGCATTGTATTGCGGTACATTTTAACAGAAGTATACAACATAATGAATTTGACATCCCTCTTATCATCACTTTTTAATTATCTTCACATTATTTGCTAATCCACATATTTAGTTTCTTTCGCTTCTATTCCATTCTTTTAAATGCCAATACGCTAAGTTCTTACAAGTAAAATTAAAATTCATGTAACTTTTTCCTACTTATTTTTTGTCGAATTTGTTTTTCTACGTTTTTCGCTTTCTGCTATTTTTTCGGAATGTAAATTTGCGAACTTGTTACGGTTTAATTTTTTTCCTTAATACATTTTGTAAGAGTTATTAATATAAATCAAAAGCGTTCTCCGGTCAAACTTCACCCGCTACACCCGAAACTAATCAATTTCTCAACTGGTTCAAGAAATGTAGAAAACAAGCAAAATATTAAGTGCGTTCCACTTGGGAGAAACGAACCACAAACGCGATACAGAGAGTAAGAAATTAACAGGAATCATTGTTGCCAATCCGAGGAATAAATACCTTTGTTTAGGGATTGTTTGTTTTGTTGTTTATAAAGCGAGGGATAGACAATTTTGGCGGATGCACACAAGCCCGAGAGGCTTCGCAGGATTCTTTTCGGAACTTCAAATTACTCTATGTTTTTTTATATATATAGTCTGTATAAATAATTTCATTATTCGAAGAAATTTCGTTAAAATAATAATTAAAAAAATGTTACTACTAGTACTTCCGTTATATAAAAAAATGTTCGTTAATAAAAAATATGCGGAAAAGGCTGTAACTGCCAACGCCCAGTGCTAACATATCGTCAAAATGTTGTTAGCGAATTATTCCAAAATTTGTAAATCGTCAAGTTATAGTTTGTTGTTATTAATTTCCAATTTTTGCGTAATTGTAAATTAGAATCAAATACCCTTGATAACATATGGGACAATTTCTCACACGCCATGTGTACATTGCGCTACAGTCGGTCAATTATAAGTTATACTGAAAGAAAAATTTATGAAAAAAACATACATATTATATTTTTGGCACAAATTTGTTTTATGAACATCGCTTACATAACACCAAAAAAAATTTTTACATTTGCATTCGGTAACGAACCAAAAAAATATTATTGAATATTATATGAAATGGGTACTTGAATTTCGAACCTTAACATCTCTGGTACTTAAAGGCTTTTTGGTTTGGCTTTTTCTCATACAATACCTCATTTTTTAGGCCCCGACTATATATTTAAGGAGACACTTTCCCGAAATAATATCCTATATATATTATATATATATTACAAAAACTCTAAAGCGCATTATCGGATTAAGCTTTTCAGTGACACACATGTCGTCCTTAAAAATGTGAAAAGATAAATATTCCAAACTTAGGTGAACGTAATTCGGAAAATTTTGACTTTGAGAAATTTGTTTCCATTTTAATTTTTTTTTTTTGGCGATTTATGCACAAACGACAGAATAAGGTGGAAGTGCGTAATGTAAACTTCTTACTTATAAAGAATCTTCTGAAGTGTTTCCACAGAGGCATTTGAGCTTTGTTTGGCAATTTATTGTTCACAAACATGAAAATTCATTCGTTCGAAGTGAGAACTTCAGAGAGATTCACTTCATTATAAGTAAAAAGAAAAAACAGTTTATATTACTATTTGAAACATTTCGAAATTCCGTTATTATGTTGTTACGGCTCATCCTCTTCCTTTTGCTCACATTAATTTCGGCAATGTGTGTGTTTTCTTCTCCATGTATGTGCATTCTTGCGAACAATACGTGTGAAAAAAGGCTGGCAATGCATTTTCAGAATGGTTTTTCCCTTTCAGCAATTTTTGCAATGAATTTTAGAGAATTTTTCGCAAAAAAGGATCTAGAAAACCGAAAAACGTAATGGAAATTATCACATTTGTGTATCAAAAACCTCATAATTGGCATTAACTTAGTAATATAACCACCATATTATGTTTAGTTAGCGTTTGCTTCTAAGAAGTATATCCAACTGCTGATAAATCCCAGTACTTTTATAAAATGTGAAGATTTGGGAAGTCCACTTTCCAACTTTAGGAATTATGGGAATCCTGAAGTCGGTTGTAAACTTTGTCCGGAAATTAAAATTCTTTGTCAGAAATTGTCTTAACTAATAACTTCACAAATAGTATCAAAGAAATCGGCAAGTTTTTTTTTTTGATTATTTTTAACTCTCTTAAGACATAAGTTTGTAGCTCAAGCACGATTTTAAAATTTCACATATTTCGAAAGTTACAAAAATTTTCTATAATAGCGATTTTTTTGAATTGATTTTTTTCTTAATAGATGCCTTCTTTGAGTGGAGCTTACAGTGGTACACATTAGATGTTAACAAATTGTTTAAATATATCTAATATTGTACCGACATTATTGCTCAAATTGCAGTTTAAATTTTCATTGGCAGTTCTGAAATTAAAAATTAACTTCGAAAAAGCACCATCTAGCTCTAATTTGCATTATTTTGTTCTGAACAGTAATGTAGTTGAAGTTGAGGTAGATCCTATTTAGGCGTAGAAGTTGAATTAAATTCTTGTGCAAAAAAAACGCAAGCTTCTTTTATGAAATACTTTGAGCGGAAAAGAGATGAAGAAAAAACGAAATTCTTTGTTTTTTAATTGTGAGAAAAACTCATATTTCACATCATTGTATATTTCATATGATATTGTAAAATTGTGAGACTGTTATAAGAATTTCGGAAGTGGATAAAAAACGAAACTTCCACTAACATTGTGGACGCAACCAGTGATGGGACAAGGGTAAATACCCAAAAGGTAAATTGTGCATTTATTGGTAAATACCCAGGTATTTACCAAAGCACCTGGGTATTTACCCAAAATGTGTGTAGAATAAAGAAAAATGTAAATAAATTAAAAGAATTTAATATTAAAAAAATTATTTTTTATCGAGCTTAAGATCAATTGAATTTATTTTTTTATTATGAATTAGATTTTTTAATAACAAATGAAATAATTTTTAAATTTAATCGTAATCGCTGTCGCAGTCCGTATCCAATAAAAATTCATATAGAGTAGAGTGCGTGATTCCTGTTGAAGTTGAAGGGATATCGTCTTGAGTACCTTCTAGTGAAGAATTCATGGAATTTTCTAATTGAGTGGAGCGCGTGCTTACTGTTGAAGGTGGTAAACTATTTTTAAAAAGCAAGTTCCAGTTGCACGATATATATGTTATTTTTAATGCTCTTTGTGTTGTTAAACGGTTCCTTTTTTTGGAGTGAGTGAAGCTGTGGGTGCGAAAGGAACGTTCAGTAGCAGCTGAAGTACAGGGAGCTGTTAAAATTCGAACAGCTAATTTGCTTAATTGAGTGCTTTCACAAATTCCTTTCCACCAAGTTACTGGAGAAATTTCATCCAAACAGCTCCAGACAAAAGTTTTTGCCCAGAAATCATTTCTGGCCTTGTAATTGGCAAAATCTGCCATTACATTTACGTTTAGCGCCTGTGACATTGTGTGAATGAATTCCAATGCATCTACCTCCTCAGACGGATCAAGATCACTTCCTTGTGTCTTAGGATCTAGCAAATTCGCAGCTAAATGTATTGGTTTTATGGTTTTTTTAAATCGTTCATTGAATATGGTTGGTAGCTCAGTTTTTTCGGCATCATTCAGTATCATAGTTGAAGCAAACTCTAATTCAAGCTTACTTTTAATTTTATTAAAGGCGAAATATACTCTGTGTATATTAAATTCATTTGATTTGTGTTTGATGCAGTCACAACTGCCTTATCTGACCAAAACTCATCAAGAAATGCATAAACAAAATACACTTAAACAAAATATGTTCAAAATAAATTCGAAAATGTTTACATTTCTGTTACTCTACGTAACAACAAGTATTTGTTATTCAAATTAGTATTTACCCAAAATTAGATAAATACCCGGGTATGAAATTGAGTATAAATGGGTAAATACCCAGCGTTGGGTAAATACCCGGGTCTAAACCCATCTCTAAACGCAACCTTATATCTCAAATTTTAACAATTTATTGAGACTTTGTTTCCACGTGTAAAGTAAACAGTGCTGCCAACTCGGCATGTTTCACATCATTGTATGTTTGATACTGTATTGTAAGATTGTGAAATTTATTACAATAATTTCAATATTGAAGTAAAACATTATAAGTTTAAGTGACTGGAGTAATCGCTTGTTAATATCAGCTAGTTGAAAGTCAGCTGTTTACGAATCAGTGCTAGAAAATTACTTACTCAAAAAACACGGCGCTGTCTTTAATATCAAAATTCAGCACCTTTTTCATACGGGGTTTTCCGTGAAATGTTGGATTAGTACCAGCCTTTAATAAATTCCTTCCACAGTCCACACCAAACTGCAACTCTGTTAGTAATCTATTACAATTCCGCGGCAAGTACACTAATGTCACACAGCCAGTGATTGTGCAGTGGGAGGTGCCAGAAAACGGAAGTTACCTGCAAATGTCAAATAGCCGATGCCTTTCTTTTCGTTCTAAATTTTTTAAACGAAAGTTGTGTTTTTCTTGTGCTGTACACGTTTCGTGTCATAAATAAGGGCTTAAAGTATGTGAATTAAATAAAAGCGTTGTAAATTAAGAACCAATACTAACCACAAGTGCATTAAATAAAAATTAAGAGAAATAAATAAATGATGTTTAAGATAAATGAGGATTAAGAAGATATGTGATGCTCTAGACCATTGCGTAGTAGCAGTATTATAATAGATTTTGTGTTTCACTGTGATTTTTTTCTTATGGAGATTTTTTTTTCTCTATTTCTCCCAGAATGCGTTACGTGGCTGCATACATGTTGGCTGTTTTGGGCGGTTTGGAAAACCCCAAAAATGCTGATATCGAAAAGATCCTCAGCTCGGTTGGTATTGAATCTGACAAGGAGCGTTTGACCAAGGTCGTTACTGAATTGAATGGCAAGAACATCGAGGAATTGATCGTTGCCGGTCGCGAGAAATTGTCCTCCATGCCTGTTGGAGGTGGTGCTGCCGCTGCTGCTGCTGCAGCTCCCGCTGCTGGTGATGCTGGTGCCAAGAAGGAAGAAGCCAAGAAAGAGGAGAAGAAGAAGGAAGAGTCTGAATCTGAAGATGACGATATGGGCTTCGGTCTTTTCGATTAAATTCACATTGATAGCCATCCCATAATGTAACAAGGCAACAACAACGGTCATTAGCGTGGAAAAACTTGTCGAGGTAAGATGGAAGAGGAAATTAGGAATTGGCTTTGGAAGAAATAAAAATACGGAAAAGGGATGTTACAAATGTGAGATTAAAATGATTGAATGTGAAAATAATTCCTCTATTGCGTTCACGGGCCTTATGGGCAAAATGGGATCCAGCAACATACAGAATTTGTTTCATCAAGTCATTGAAAAAATCAAGGGGAAACGCACGAATTTATCAAGACAACTTGTATATTTTCAAATTGAAATATACTGGTTTAATGCGAATAGACCTTGTCCAACAGAAAAAAAGTAAACAAATTTACAATAAAGTGGGTTAAATGTCTGAACCGTCTTTCAAGGGCTCTTTTGGCTTAACAATCCTTTCCGATCAGCTGTTGCCCACTGCAACTGGCTGCCAAGAATGGCTCTTTCTTAACAGTTCAGGTTATCTAAAAGTATGTAATGATCCTCTAGCGAATATATGTAACATGAAAGTCTCCAAAGACAGTTTTCTTATAGAAAAGTGTCTCTCGAGGCGATTTTCTTATAGAAAAGTGTATCCTAAAAAAGTTTATAGGAAAGTGCTTCCAAAGACGGTATCCTTATAGGAAAGTGTCTCCAAAAATAGTTTATAGAAAGGTTATTCGTTTATAGGTTTCCAAGATAGTCTCCTTATGGGAAAGAGCCTTCCAATATTGCTTTCTTTTAGGGAATCGTCTTCCAAGATAGTTTTCTTATGGGAAAGTGTCTCCCAAGGTAGTTTCATTGTAAGAAAATGTCTACAGACAGTTTTTTCTTTGCTTTAATTTTCTTTCTATGCTTTATTTGTTTTATGTTTGAAAATTAGTTGCTAATTCATCTTGTCTTCTTCATTTTCTAATTACAGATTTTTTGACCAACAAACCACAACCATTCTTAAATATCTTCTCTCAGTCAATCCAGCCTTCATAATACAGCCGGTTTAAAAACAATGAAAGATTTAGACTTTTTCTTGTATTAAAAGGAACCTACATCTTTTTTAACCAGATAATACTTGACTTTAAACCAGTACAAAAAAATTGATTGAGGTTTTTATTTCTGTGAAATAAAAATGTTACAAGTTTTTACACGTTAAAAAACAAGAAAAAAAGCATTTTAATCTTATAGTAATATTCGGGAATTTAGTAGACAACTTCTAACGTTAGGACTTCATTAAAAGTTTTCAGTAGTTGGAAGTTGCTGTATAGTATACCCGCTTTGCTGGTATTGTTAGGTTTTCAGATGGGGATGTGACTAAAGTCTTCAGGAAGTTCTTAAAAAGCTTGGAAAAGTTTGAAAGCGCTGGTGGGAATATTATATTTCCGCATTATATTGCTTAAAGGTAAGTTCATGATCTTAATATGCTAAAAGTCCTCAACATTACTTCTAAAGTATTAAAACGAGTTTTTTCCTAATGAAGTGTTAGTTGAATTTCTAACAATGTAATTCTTAATACAAATCTAATAAAGTTTTGCTTTCATCAATTGCAGACAATCGGCTAAATTCGCAATTTCATACCCGCAAACATTGGTTTTATAAAACTTACGGCTGTAACGTTGCTTTACATGTATAAATAAAACGGTGGATTCTTTCGAAAACACTTTCTAATATTCACACTGCATAGGTAAGTTTGTTTGGCATGTTGTTTTATTATTTTCTTTAATGATGAGTATTTACCAAACCATCTTTCGACTGATAAATTTTGATGTTCACTTTATAACTGATATTCTCTAAAAAGTTGTAATTTTCCATTTTAAGTAGAAAAGGAATTCCAATAATTTTTTTTTTTTTTTTTTTTTTTTTGTAATTGCAGGTATTTTCCTAATTCCAAAGAAATGTTAGAATCTAAGTCTGAGCAGGATTTCTGAAATACGAACTTAAACTGGAATTCTAATGGCATAAATGGGCGAGTAGATATCCGTTTTTCGGTGCTTTTATCTTCTTCCTCACCCTTAATAGGTAAGAACCATTCGCGGCAGTTTTATAATGTTGACATCTTTTAAAATGATGATTATTTACCATAACCATCTTTCGACTGATAAATTTGATGTTCACTTTTCAACTGATATACCCTAAAAAGTGACTATTCGCGGCATTGATTAAAAAAATAAGTCTGACCAATTTTATTTTTTGTAATTGTAGGCATTTTCCTAACTTCGAAGAAGTGCAGTCTGAGTAGAATTTAAAAAAAAAGAACCTAAAGTGAAGTTCTAGTGACGTAAATGAACAATGAATGGGTATAAGCTTTTCCAGTGCCTCTTTTTGACTTCTACAGACTGTTAAACTGGTGGTTGTTGCTGATTGATTCAGAGATATCGCAGTGTTAAGTATTTTTTTATATATTTGCTTGATAAATGAAATAAGAATAAATGAATAAGAAAAATGAAATAAGAACGACTGAATGTTATTATTTACGAAAGGAAATAGAATGTCAAGTTAACGCAGAACTGCCCAGAAAGGCTCCATATGGATACAGAAACGTCTCTCACAAGACACTTTTCTATACGAAAAGTGTCCTCTGCGACACACTTTTCTATAC
>JAHXMU010000009.1:2955880-2983898 GCA_019455685.1 Philornis downsi
ACGAAAAGTGTCCTCTGCGACACACTTTTCTATACGAAAAGTGTCCTTTGCGACACACTTTTCTATGTGGGAAGCGGGAGATTGAAATAGTGACTCAGAAGATAGTTCTTGTCAAAAAGAACATGTGTCTCACAGAACACTTCATGTAGAAAGTAGAGAAAAGTTATTGTGTAGAAGTGACCCGGAAGATTGTTTCACATTGATACGCCAGAAGAATATTAATATCAATCTGAAAAAATTCTTCGCATAGATGTGTTTCTGAGAATTGTTATTTACAGATCGTCTGAATGGGGCAGCAATTTTGAAGCTTCCTGATAAACCTTTTGATTTTTTTAAATAAAACATTACGTATTCTCTAAAATTGTATATTTTAACGATATTTTTGTTACTTTTATTAATTAAAAATTCTTATAGTTGAATACATCCAAAATACAACAATAATTAGGACTTGATTAGGAAAAATAAATATACACTTAGTTCGAAACAATGTCGACAAAATATACTAAAAAAATATAACATAATTGATATTATCAGTGAATATTTTTGAAATATTTCGTAATTCAAATAGATTAGTAAATATTATACACTCAACAAAGCCAGGTAATAAAATAGGGAAGAGAGGGAAAATGTCTGAGTACAACCTAAATAACAATTGTTTTTTTATATATTCTAATAGAATACATTGTACTTTACGAAGTATGTGTAATAAAAAATATTAATTATAACAGTAAATAAAATTCTAAGCACCCTATAATAGGAATAAAAAGAGACGGTTCATAAATGGAAATAAATCCTCCACAAAAGTTTTGTCGTGGGGTTTTAGTTTGTGTTCTAATAAGGGATCTGGTTTTGATAATACTGGATCATATCGTAGGTACGAGTACGGAAATTTTGATAAGAATTACGTATGACCGCCAGCATATGGGCTGCAGCTTCCTTATTATTCTTCGTAGCGACAAAACGCTGCTTTAGTAAGTTTATTGTTTGTCCCCTGAAACAGGGCAGTCCCGTATCGAGCATAAGGGATACCAAAGAAACAATGGCATCTTGATAGGGCCTCACGGCTAAGAAAGCTTGAACGCACAGTTCGCAAAACCATTTGAATGCGGGCGCTTCCATTTTGCCACCCATAATCATAACCATTTCGTCAGTGAGTTTCATGTCAGGCTCGAAGCCGATATTGCCACCGGGTGAGGATTCAAACATGAAACCAAAATCTAAGGAAAAAAGTAAACAAAAATGTAATGTGACATGATGAATAGCAAGTCATAGTCTGGAGTAAAATAAATTAACGTACCTATATGAATTATATGACCATCTTTATCGATCATTATATTGCCATTGTGACGATCTTTGATTTGTAGCAAATAACCTATCAATGAATAGGCAGCCATGGATTTGACAAAATTCGCTCGAGCTGCTTGAAATTCTTTGGAACTTTCATCGCCATATTGATGCAAGAAATATTCATATAATCCAGAATCCGTTTGGCGTCCCAATTGATCGCGAGATTTGGCATTTGGCACACATTCGATGACACCACACTAGAAAAAGTAAAAGAGCATTTAAAAATCAATTTCGATAAATTATTATTATTGTTATTATTTATTTAAGAGAAAATGGTAATGGCCTGCAACACAAATGGTTGCTTTGTTGGGACACACTTTTTTCGGGGAAACTGATATTCAGCTGAGACACAAATTTCTAAGAAAAATGTATGTCACAACTTTTTTAAGAAAATCATGCTCAGCAGAGATTCAATTTTTCCATACCAAACTAAAATCTCGTAATTGTCAAATTATCGTGCTCATCTAGGAGAGGCTTCAATTTTCTATAGAAACTCATTCACATTTAAGTTAAGGATCAATAACGAAATCTTGCGGTAGCGTTTGCTGTTTGTTGGCGATGTGAATCATGTTCGTCATTGAGTCAAAAAGTGGACAGCACGGACAAAATGTGGAAGCCATAGATGCATTGACGTTAAAAGTGGGTGATTTCATTTCATTTATTGAACAGTCTTGTAATTTAAAGCCTTTTGGCCAATATTAAACAAATTACAAAATGCATAAAATAAATACTACTTGAATTGGAAAACAAAATATAACTTAGAATATAAAATTAAATTAACTAGTAACTAATTACCTATAACGCTCAAATTGAAGTGCACCACAAAGTAGGCGATATGAACAGAAATAAAAATAATGAAACAAATTAAATATTGAATGATGTATGTATATATGTAGGTCAGGCCAAATTGCAAGGTTTTTTTTGGTTGGTAAATCACAATAAAATGCATAAATTGAAATATTTCATTTCATGGATTTCAGGAATTCATTGCCAGCGACTGTTAAACGATAGGTAGAAGGATGCCTATCCAAACTAAATGAGATAGTTGAAACTCAAAATAAAAAGTGTGCAGAGTTTCACTCCGAAGTAGAGACAAGATGTTCAACCATAGAATAAGACACCAGCTTTGTAGATGCGACATTCTGGTTAGTGGTCTGTCAAGTAATATAGAACCTAGTGACATTGCTTTAAAAATTCCACAAGCATTGGGAATAAACGTCGCTAGGTCTGATATAAACTCTACTTCGTGGCTGGGCAAATTCAGAGAGACGCTTCTTGTCAAATTTTCCTCCATATATCAACGAGATGCGGTAATGAAACAATATCTGGCCGGGAGGAATCTAAAGCTGAACCAAGTAATTGCGACTGACATAGAATCGAGGGTGTACTTGAACGGCAGTCAAGGTCGTCTGATGAAAGATAAGTCCATTAAAAGCTTCAGGATAGTGTCTTCCGTACCGGCTGCAAGCATAACTTTTAATAACGGAAACAGAAAATTCCTCTCTTTGGAAGAACTAATTTCCAGAACCACTGATGGCGAAACTTTCAATTCGAAGGCAGCCAGGTCGCAGGAGTAATCCTAGTGCTCCACAATCGGATTTTGCGACCCCTAGATTTGTAACCCCGCAGTAAATTAATATTCACATATACATGGAAGGGTGGGTGGGTGAGAGGTCAAACTATTTTATCCTATGTACTGCATTCGATAAAGTAGCTTGGCTTTCTTCGGAGTATTTATTTTCTATTTCTTTTGCTTTTTTTATTTTCTCTTGCAATCTTGTTAGTCAGATTTTATTATTTGTATGTAATGTTTAATATCGTAATTTGTTATTCACAATTTGTAATGCATTCGTCCATAACACACATTTTTCTAACACTTTATGAACTTGGATAGCAATATTGGTGAGATTGTCAGTGGTGAGATTGTCAGTATAATTTTAACATCTTGAATAGGCAAAACTATATATTCTTTCGTAATATGATAACAAGATGTAATTTAGCTGTCCTCCATAATAATATTCCTTCTCATTTTGATGTACAGTATAGTTCATTTTCATTGATAGACGACTATACATTAGTTAGTGACAAATCTGCAATTTCGCGAAGTAGCCAATTTTATTTTCCACCTCTTAATTCGTACCAGGCTTTTATGCTTGTGCAATATATATTCCAACCTGCTACTGAAACGCAAGTTTTAAAATATCGTGATTATAGTGCAATAAACTGTGATAATCTCAACTGTGATATTAATACTACCGTCTTTTCGCCTATGTACAATACAAACGATTCTGATATGCAGATTTCTTATTTCAACCAAATTTTACAATCTCTATACAATCTCCACGTACCTGAAAAAACTCAAATTATTTACCCTAATAATGTTAAATGGTTAGACCAACCTGACATAGAAAAGGTTAGAAGAAACAAAGAACTTGCCCTTAAGGCGTATTTAGAAAATATGACTGATAGGAATAGGTTAGTTTATAAGAAATATGGTGCAATTTCCCGCAAAACAATAAGGCGGATCAAACGAGCTAACGGGATTAGAATGTTTAGCAATTTAAACAATTCTTCTGACTTTTGGCGCCGCATTAAGGCAACAGGAGCTAACAATTGTGATAATGAAATCTGTGATATTAATCTTGACCATCTAAATACGTATTTTACCTCTGTGCCCTCTAATATAATATCTTAATATCAGATTCAACACTTAGAACAAAGGGAAAATAGCTTAAACTTCAGAACTGCTAATGAATTCGAAATTTACAATTCAATATACAAAATCAAGTCAAACGCTGTTGGGACTGATGCAATACCTATCAAATTTATTAAGTTAATTTTATCATCTATTTGTAGTCATATTCTCCATTTAATTAATACAATCATAACAACTTGTCATTTCCCATCAGAGTGGAAGATAGCAATGGTGATACCTGTAACGAAAAAAAGACACATCTGGCCTGAACTGCGCTGATTATCGGCCTATATCCATAATGCCAGCTCTTTCTAAAATCCTTGAAATTTTGTTAAAGGATCAGATATATGAACATCTTGAAAGATATATGTTATTACATCCATGTCAGTCGGGATTCCGCCGGTATTATAGCAGAACTTCCCTTATAATCGGCCTCACCGATAACATAAGACGATCGCTAGACAATAAGCGGGCTGGAGTGCTAGCTGTTTTGGCAGTAAGGCATTTGATTCCACAGATCATTCCATTCTCTGTGAAAAACTATACACTCAATTCAATTTTTCTTATTATTCGTGTAAATTGATTTCTTCCTTTTTGTCTGATCGTTTCCAATATATTGTTAAACATGAAAATAGGTCTAATCTGCGTAGTATTTCATTTGGTGTGCCTCAAGGATCAATACTAGGTCCTATCCTGTTTATGATGTATTTAAATGATATTAACTTATGTGTTTTGAAATCGTGTCTCAGTATTTATGCAGATGATATCCAAATGTACATGTCCAGTAATACATGTTCCATTAACGACTCTATCGCAAGACTTGACAGCGATATAGGCCGAATTTGTCTTTGGGCCTCGAGAAATAATATAACTATTAACATTGCCAAAACAAAATGTACAATTTTCCAACCTGAACGTGAACAAACTGTTATTGATCGTAACATTATTGTGGAAAATACTGTTGTTAGTTCTACGCCTTCGCTCTGTTGTCTTGGTTTTGAAATTGATCATAAACTAAAATTCAGCAAGCACATTTCTCGAATATGTTCAAAAATAAATTTTGCGTTGAGAAAACTTTACAATCTTAATGTTATTTTAACGGTTAACATAAAATATACTTTGACACATGCTATTTTATTACCACATATCAAGTATGGCACAGAAATTTATCTCAGTGCAGACAGATCTCAACTGCATTGTCTTAACACAGGATCCTAAGGTATATATATGGTTCCCACTGTGCCCGAGATTACCAAACCTATGAAAAGTACTTTCTTGGATGTTCCTTTCTATGCTTTTTGAAACTGCTTGTATTTATTCTTTTGCATTATTAAGTTCAACCAACCGATTTCTCTCTTCGAATAGAAACTCTCAGGTCCTCATAGAACATTATTCTAGCAGCGTTTTTGAAAGATCTTTTATGGGTTCGTTACAAGATTATGGAACAATTTGCCGACTAGTTTAAAAAATTTCGCAGCCTTCCCCAACCAATTCAAGCAGAATCTGATGTGTTACTACTCTAATGTTTCATAATAATTGCCAGTACTAATATACAAAAATGTTCACTGATAATCGCCACTACCCTATTTATTTATTTTTTGTTTTTGTACGATCAAATATTTTTGGAAAAATTTGTGTTACTGACGTTTAGGGATTATATATATATATTTTTTTTTTTTCTATTTTTGTTTATGTCTATATAACTCATAAACTCATAAATTGTTATGCTATCAATATGTAGTCGTCCATAAATGGGCGTTGATTGATTAATAAATATATATGAATACGAATAAAAAAAATTATCTACAATAATTTTTTTAATTTATTAAAACTCAAATTTCGTCGAAAATATTCGAAAATCTCATAAATAACATTCAATACTTACCCCTGGTGCTGTGGCTACTACTCGATATGGGAATAGGAAGAGATCCAAACCTACTTGTTGGAAGATATTCTTAAATATGGTTATAACCTGCAGAGCTAACATATCCTGGCGTACATCGTCGCCCACTTTGAAAATGGCCGCCTGCCAAGATTCTACACCTAAAGTCATTTTAGCATCTTCCTGGGAATTCTATTATATGAGAATAATTTAAATTAAATATACAAATTGTTCCTCTATTCGTTCAGAAACTTACCGGGTTATTGGATACCTCCATAGCTCTAGTTTCCAATTCCGTTATGCCGCAGCGATAAACACGAAATCTGGCCAAATATGGCGCCTTCGCTGCACTTTGCATAGGAGTTCCGGAATTATAATCAATATCCAAGACCATTGCTTCTGGATTCGAGGGCAAATAACAACCAGCCTGCACTTTAATTCGACTCAAAGCTGTTAAGCAAGCATTTTTACGTTCTGGGCCCTTAGGGAAGGAGCGAATCTCTCCTGACACTGCTGTAATTTTACCAAAGAAGTCAAATTCGCGTTCATAAAAACGTTTAGCCGCTCCCGAGAATGAGGATATTATGTTCTGACTTAAAAGGTCCAGAGCTTCGTATAAATTCGGATCTTTGTGTTGTTGATCTTCATCCATATACATATTTGTTTGCATATTCCAGATCAGTTGATGGGCCACAATTTGCGAGCGTTTAGAAATGACTTTGATCAGTTCTGTGACATATCCCATGGTATCATGTCTTAAAGCTTGAACCAATTGTGGAATGTAGGGTAGAACCGACTCGGCTGGATAATAATTCAATGTTTTTACAGCATATTGGGCGGTCAATGGATGAGATGGATATTGGCGTGAGAAATACGATAATGCTTGGATGGGATTGACGGGAGACCAAGCTAAAATATACATTAGCTCGGGACTTTCGTGTAATAAATTCTTGGTGGTGGCCAGATATTTCAAAGCCTCGGGAATTTCACATACCGCTATGGGATCGGAGCATACTAATCTGGTCACTTCCTCTTCTATATATTCAGCATTCTTAATGCGGGAGGGTAGGAAAACGGCTAACGCTGGATTGTAGGTCCACGATAAACGGGCGTAATCTCTCCAAATATTTACCTTGTAAGGACGATTACGCCACTCGGTTACTTGCTCCTCTCCGGGTATAGCCAAATCTGGCAGGCTGTTGGGGTTATACCAGGTTATCAGAAATTCAATTTCTACTGCCAAAAGTTCCAGTATCAGATTACGTTTCTTCATGTAATCCTTGTCGTATGAGTCTTTTTGGTATGGCAAACGTTTTGAGCGATTAGATCTCTTGGATAAAGTCGATGTGGAATGAGGTATGGTATTATACCAGCCTCCTGTGCCAGCGACCGAGGAAGTTCTACCCACTTCCCCAGTACTAATCAGGGAAGCTGTTTCGGGATTTTTATTTACGGTCAACATTTGACTTGGCGTGGAGGCTGGTATATCATAATCTCCCACTTCAGAAGTAACCAAATGTTTCTTTTCACTACGCATGGTCTGCCAGAACTTCAGTAATATTAAGATATCATCCAACAACTGTTCCTTGTTCTGATTGGGACAAGTGGGAGGGCCACAAAAGTAATCTAGAGCATTGCTGTAGATACGTTCTCGCAAAATATTCCTGGCCAAAGATTTCGGTACTGTATTGCCTTGCAGCAGCGACAAACCACATTGTAAAAGTTTGAAACGGCAGCCCACTGTGGACACTTGTCTATTTTGTTTGCTGTTCTTGGTTATAGGTAGACATCTGTGCAGTAGCAGACAAAACATTTCCACTTTATCACGATTACAATACTTTGCGGTATCAACCATTTCTGACAGTAGCTGAAGCCATATAAGATGAGGGGAGATCAATATGGGTTTCGATACCAATTTGCAACCCTCATATGCGGCCAAGGGACTGGTGATTTCCATCTCTTCTGAGAATAGGCCAATTTTCTTTTCAAATGTCGTTTGCCAGGCTGAAACCATCTCTTGGATAAAGCAGAGTTCGAGATCTTGACGTGCAGTTAGGACCCATTGCCAACATTCTACAGCAGTTTCCATAGCGGATTCCGTGAATAATTCAACTTGGGAAGTGGCTAAATATTTGGAAGAAAAAAATAACGGTAAAGGAACATTTAAAACATTTCCATATGAAAAAGGGCTGGAAGTAATTTGTCTATACGTAAAATAATAGAGGAAGTTTTCTCTCATGACAAATGGTAATTCAAAGGATAGCTTCCTTCAGATAATTTCTTTAATAACTATGGAATATTTATTTAATGAAAGTTCTTCAATATACTCTCACATCACTTTATGGTAAATAAAATTCATGTCGAAATTATTTTTACGCCAAAAGGCGATATGCGCCTTTTTGGCTTATACTTTACTCATATTACCGGGAATTATCTACCCTTTCAACTTACCCACCGCATGCAGTAATTTCCTTTTAATGTCTGAGCATATTATCAAGTACGCTGTTGCTCTCCACAATGCACCACGATGCTTGGCGTCACTTTTCTCCTTGCAGGCTTCCCACACTTCGTTAACCAAACGATCTGCCAACCCGGCCTTCTCTTCTGCACTTAGAACCGATAGTAAACCGGATATTTCACCAGCATATTTGCTGCGCAAACACAACACCGAGACAAAGCGGGGCGTATCGGATTTAACACAATTGGGACGTTTATTGTTCGAGGGCAATGCATTAGGATAAAAAGTATTCGTGCTGACCACTGAATCAAATGCCAAGGCTAAACCACTGTGGTGGGCCAATACCTGAGTGGGTATTTGATTGGGATATTCCTGTAAATGAGACTTGGTGGAACGAGGAGCCCATTTCATAGCCTCATTCACAATACCCTGACAGCGATCAGCGAAATCTTTGAGGCGCCCTTCGCGGGCGGGTAAGGAATCCATTAATTGCAGTGTATAGGGAGTCGAAACAACTCTTAGAGTTGGAGTTTCCTCATTAGGGTCGAGAGTCAAAGAGAAGGCCAGCAATTGCAAGATGTCTAACATACACCAAAGTACTCGACGATTCCATAGCAAATGGGGGAATTTATCTACTAACTGGGAGAGATATTGATCGGCTACCACTTGAATTTGTTTGTGGATGTGGTTGAAATAGACTAATAATAAAGTAGCCTGGGATTCCAAAACCTTTTCACGTATTTCATCGCGGGTAAATAAAACGTTGCGGAATTTCTCAAAAACTTGATCAGCAATGCTGCAATAAACCAATTACATCTTATCTAAATGTCCTTCTGTAGGAAAACTTCGATAGATCTTACCATTTTACACACTGCCATATACCGGACTTATCCTTTTGCAGTGCTGGATCGCACAAGTATGTCAAAATCGGCTCCAAACTTGGCTCCTCGGCATTCTCCACACGCAACATTTCCAGCCAATAAACGCTCAACAAATAGGTACATTGGGCAAAGGTGAGCTTGTTTATGGCTGCCGTAACCTCTGCGGTAGGATGCTCCAGCAGCAATAATATCTGACTCCTCAATTCATTGAGACTTATGGAGTCACTTTTAATAGCCGATGTGTAGTTCAGCTCACGCATGTCCGATTTATGTGTAGTCTGCGATATCAACAGTGGTGACTTGGCCGCAATTTGTTGAACTCCCATATACCACTCTGGTGACCAGAGGCGAGCATTTGTGAAACCCATGACCACACAGTAAACCCAAAAATCTTTGAATAATTTATGCAAACGCAAACGAGGATTTTTTATGGGCGGCAAGCGTCGCATTAGCACGGCGATTACGGGTATAAGCATACCCAAATGGCCGGCACTCGAGCTGGCCTTTTGTGCCCCAGGCGTGTTGTCATAGGAACGCTCTCCCTCAAGACCGATTTGCACAAAGAGTTCAAGCAATTTGCCCAACAGTTCTAATTTCTCATCGTCACCTTGAATATTGGCCGCTATATTGCCAAGAGCATTGACTACTGCATCGGAAACGCTAAAGAATTGTTTGCGGTGTTCAGGATCCGAGGTGTAAGCCAAGGAGGCCGATTGCACAGTGACGCGTGAAAACATCTTCATGATTTCATCGAAGACTTGAGGCTCACACTGAGATATTATCATACAACCCAATTGATCGACAATCAAAGCATTCTGTTCTGAGGGAACTTTGCAGAAGCGTTGAATGAAGAATTGCAAAATATTCTGGGTAGTCTTGGACGTATCCTTTAAAGCCACGGCCACATGACCCAACATGACAATTATGTTCAGGCTTACCAATGTGGATTCCCTAATTAAAAAAATTGAAAAAATTTAAAAAAAAAAACAAATTAACAAAGTAAGTCAGTATATTTAATGTTAATGTGGCAATAACTTACGATTCATGTTTTTCTGCTGTAAATAAACGATTCGACACATTTGCCACTAATGCGGGCACACAGTACTGATCCACCGGCTGGGCGGCCCTCAAAGCTGCACTCAAATTCTCTATGGCCGCATCTCTTAAGGCCTCGAACGCAGCCTGTCCCGTCCTTAAGGGAGCATATTTCTGACTTTCACCGAAAATATCCACAGTCGAACGAGATTCACTACTTTGCACCACAATCTTAAATGGGGTCACCTCCTTCTCTTTTTTCTGCAAAGCCATCAATTGCTGAGAATGTGCATGTAATTTAGCTAAGATTTGACTTGGATCCACCAGGAAATCTCTCAAATACGATATCGAAGTATTGGCTATATTGGGGAATTTTTGAGCCAATTTACCCAAACCTTCCAAGCAAACCATCAGCAAAGGCATGTGATCCATCACGATTTTATGCGACAATACCGAATTAAGTTTTTGCGAAAGACGTCCGCACAGTTTATCAGCCTCTGCAAAAGAATTAAATAAATTAAATTCCAGAAGTTCGTATAAAATATTTTGCTAAGGTGGATATTGAAGGGAGGGGATTGAAAGACATTCACGGCATTCCTTTGTATGTGTGTATTTCTGACGGAAAATGGGAAACAGACAACACAGCAAACCTAATATTATTTGAAAATGTTATTGATGAGAAGATTGAGATTGAAAAAATTTAATGAGAGTGGAGGAAGAAATATTGACAACATATTTAAATGGTTGTTTTAATAAATAATTCCTTATACTTAGTTAAGTGTTTAAAAATATGCATATGTAAATGAAGGAAGATTTACATTCATAAAGAAGCACTTCGATCGCTATTGGTGCGTCATGATATCAAACGATTTAGATTTTATGTCAAACATAATCGATAAAGAGGAAAGTTTCCCAATCAATTTTTTGTCTTATGACAACGCTAATAACTAAAATTGTCATATTTAGAGCAACCCAAAGACGCTCAACAGCTGCATCACATTGTGGTGTATTTGAAATTGAAGCCTGCGCTCTCGACCGAATTTAGTCCCAACAAAATAGCGTTTCTTGTCACAATTCGATAAACTGTTAATGTCACGGTATAAACCGGTAATTCGTCGCTTAGATCGTAACCTCTACACTGTTTTCTTTGAGGCTATGTAAACTACAAAGTCTACTTGAGCAAACGAGCTACAATTAAGGAACTGATAGCCAATATTATCGCATCATTCGCCACAAATACTCGAAACAACTTTAACAAATTAATTAAATAGATAAAAAAATGTTTCCTTTATACGATAGCAAAGATTATGCGATAAAACTGATTTTTTTATCTTTTTTTACTTGTGAAAAAGTACGTATAGATGAATCAATGATGTGTTTGGTTCATAGCAAGAATAATTTCTAATCTTTCAGGTTAAATTCCTGGCAAGATTAATTTTTAGTTTTTCAGCTGAAAATAACTCATTCCGATCACTTCTAGTTTGTCCTAGTCAGCGGAAGGCTCATGACTAATTCCGACAATAATATCAATATAGTCCTACTGCCACAAAATGAGTTGTCTAATTTAGCAGGGCTAAAAATCAAATACATATTTATTTATTTTTATTAATTTTTTTCTGGGTTTTTTGCTCATAGAGTGAAAAGGATCTTACCCTTAGATAACAAAGTTTCTGAATAAATGATTGCCTCCTATGGACGATATTTCAAAATGTCTTGAATTTCATATACAACAAATTCCGTTGCATTCCATGAATAAGGTTTGGGCAATTTCCCAAATTCACTGAGCTTACATACATTATATTTTTAGGCTCAATCAACCCAACAGTTGGATGACGATTTCGAACGTAACAGTTTAAGAAACATCATTTTCTAGACTTATCGATTACTCGAGTACTCAAAGTTTTCTTCACATACATCGAGGTGACTGCCGCTCAAATAATTATAAGTGGTTGTTTAACCATCGCGCCACGGTCGATCTCTTTACTTTGAAAGAAACAGAAACTCTACTGTATCTAAATTATGAGAGAACATTTAATCAAGTCCATGGCGATCTTCTCTGTTGCACTGAAATTCTTCTTGAAGCTAATTAAAAAACAGTGGCCAAGTTGACACAGATGTTGTGTCACTGTCAATTTGTCTCTCAATAAGGAAGGAATATTACTACGATATTGCCAAAATTGTTCTCAAAGTAAATTTGTTTTTAATTATTCAGACTCAAATATAATATTCAGCATTCGATTCCCATTTTAGACATAACGTTAAGAAAATATTCGGTCTTTCAATACACCACATATTTGCCAATTCACTAACTATAAATGTAGTATAAATTAGTAAACTCCAATATTTGTACCTTGGAGTGAAATTGCAAAAAGTATAATAAATTAAGAACAAAGGCTGGTATTGAACATTTTATGGATATAATAGATGGATGAAAAATTACATTCTGTATGCAACTGTATCTGTAATAATGAAAAATTCTTCAGGCACTATTGCAGCAACTCTTCCCTAATCGAATTTTGAACACAAATTTCTCCTGGAATTTAAGCAACTCTTACTTTATCTTACGAAATGTAATTTGTGCAGCATACAAAACAAACGATAATTATTAGGAAAGCTATTTACAAAAAAACTCAGGTCATAAACTTTTTACAACAGAAGGGGAGACAAAGGTGATAAAGAGTAGACAAAGTTTCAAAATAAGCTATGAGAAAGGGACAAATTATTTTGATAATAAAACAAAATACAAAAGTAGCATGAAGTCATAATCAGACTTTCAAATAACGAACAGAATTCGAATTCATAGCAACGTGATGTAGCAGTTTCAAGGAGCATATCTAATATTGTACGAATTATTTTAAATCTTTTTTTTCCATTAAATTTGCTTCGACAAAACTGCTAGTATTTTTACGAAATTAAAAATTATCCTTACATCTTTAGAGACCATTTAACATTTGGCAAACATTTATTAACAATTTCTTCGAATGATTTCGTATACACAATAACATGCTTTTAAAGAAAATTTATCATCAGATTAATTTTTTTATAAACTAACAATCTAAGCCATTTAATAACAATAATGCCAAAGTTTGTTCCAAAATCGCCAAAATAAGAAATCGCTAACGCACAAATATGTATATACAAAACTATAAAAAATTAATGAAATTTTGTACGTTACATAATCAGTGATTCGTCAGAATTTTGAGAAGAAAAAATAATAAACCACAGCATTTGAATATTTTTACAACTTAACGCTTCATTTCCGAAATTTTAGAGCATTTTGATTTTATCCGCCTTTTTTTTATTTGGGCGATTTTTGGAAATTCGCGTTTTACCGATCTCCATTTGGCGATAATGGAAAATTTATTAGAACCATGCGAAATGTGGTAAGTTTTCCTGAGAAACTGAGAATATGTATTATTTTACAGTATCCCGCAAGATAGAAGTGACGGTAATGAAGCATCGATTTGAGTTTACATTTATTCTTATATATTCTTTCGAATATCTTCGAAAGTTTATTTTAAGTATTGGAAGATATTCGAATACGTGTATTTTCATTCCATCCTATGAATGAGATATGGGAGAGCTTTTAACATTCAATGAGAGAGTCTTTTAGACTCTCTCAACGGGACCTACAGACTTGTCAATTACTCGAATATTCGAAGTGCGCATCAGACAGATCAAGGTGACTGCGGCTCAAATAATGGTAGGTGGATGTGTGCGGGATTGAACCTGCGATTATGCGAACTATAGTCGTGTGTACTAACCATCTTGCCACGGTAGACCTAATATAATGCCTGCGAATAAAAATGAGGATTTATTTTTTAAGGAGAGTTTATTCCTATACCCTATTTTTTGACGAAAAAAGGATTAAAGAAATAAAATTGAAAAAAATGCATCGACTGTTACATCACTTCCGAGTCTACTATGAATTCAAATTCGATTTTCAGCGCATTTGCCAATTGGGTACCAAACAAAAAAGAAGTGTAAGTGGACATCTATACTACACTTCAGCAACAAAAAATATAAAAAATACAAAAATCTATAAAACAATAATACAAAATTAAACCTTTTTGCATTAAATAAGATAAAGCGTACTGCAATGAAGGTACATTGTACTCCTCATCAACTGTAAATTGGAAAAAAGAAAAAAAAACAAAGAAAACCATAAAAAAAAAGATTTCCAAAAAATTAACTCTAATAAAAAATAACAGATTGCTTAAAAAAATTAAAAACACTGTGAATTAGTATCCATTTTGTTAACTTAAAAGCAGTTACTAATATTACCTGTTTCGTCGCGTATAGCCCAAACTAATAAATCCACACAGGCCGCATTGGCCATAACATTCACTTTGTATTTATTGACCACGGGAATGCCGTTCTCTTCACGCCTTTCCCTTTCTTGATCCTGTTGCTTGTTCTGCAACTCCGTTTGGCCATTCAAAAAAAGACGCTTCACAAATTCCTGCACATCTTTGGTAAATGGCGCCGGTAAATCAATTTGATGTTGAAGAATTTCGCGCAATAAAGTGACCAGCACTAGATTTAGCGTCTCCGAGAAGCTTTTGTAACAGTAGCCTTTAATTTGATGCAAAGCAAAGATATCACTAGCCTGTTCATCCAAATGCTCCAATGTTTCCTTGGTGAGTAACTTTTTAGCCACTGCAAATATAGTTTGCAGATGTTGTATGGGAAATGGTGGCATGGTCAAAGTTTTCTGAGTCTTTGTGGGCGTTTCGCTAACACGCATATTGGGAAATTGATTGAAACTGGAGCCATAACGAGTAAAGAAATGAGTACGAGGGTCATAGGGTACGGAAAAGTAGGTATGAAGCTGAGGCTTCTGTTTATTCAGGTTGGTAATCACTGACATTTGTCTCATTTTCAGTTCATGCGAATCTTGACTTAAACTGCCCGACATCGAACGTGGTATAATCGGACGAAATTGGGTGAATTGTAAACGTTCATTGGAGCTATGACTGCCACCATCGCGGATATTAGGCCTAACCACAGGCATTTCTTCACGGGGATAGATGCGACACAGCAACGGAGGGTCGTGAGAAGCGAAACGACCCATGGAACGAGCAAGACCGAAGAGTAATGGCACCGTAGCTTTGCACAGGATAATGGGAGGGGGTGCTGAACTGCTTTCTTTGCTGGACTTGATGATGTTGGCCAGAGCACTCAGTGTCTCGACTTGATTTACAATTATATCTTCTCTTAAATCGGGACATTTTGTCGCAATGTCCGAGAGCAAAGTGTTGAGACAGAAACTGAATTTTTCAGCCGAAGGAATGCCTAGAAAAGAAAATAAGTTAATGAAAACTAATAAGTAGAAAAACTACATTAATACAATAAATATACGCTAATCTGAATCAGTTTTCCAGTAACCCGAAAGAGTTTGTTCAATACATTAGGTATTCTAGCCACTAGGTATTCTAGCCATTCCATAAACCGAATGAAACTTCTTTTAATTTTTCTAAACGACTTTCTTAAATAGACAAGAAAAACGAACCGTACATTTATACGTGCGCACTTTTACAAATAATTTGTTTAAAATATGATAATTTGCTCAAATTACTAAGTTTAAAGACTTGCTGAAAATTATAATTTTATACTGCTGCAATTTAGAAGCTAACTGAAGAATGTAGATTCGACAACGTACTTGACAGCTTGTCAAATACCCACAAAAAAATGAATTTCTTCACTGTCCATGCAAATCTGGGCTTCATTTTGGGTATTGTTGCAATAGTTAAGTCACTAATGCCCGCTTGTTTAAAAATCATTTACCACTGGAATATTTTCCATTCAAAAATGATTGCACGGCGTCGTGTATTTACATTGAACGATTCATACTTCTTTGGTTTATCGAATGAAACTATATATGAAGCTATTAAACTATTTGCCACAAAAAGAAATTGTAGCAATGGCTTTCGTACAAACGAGAGAATTGGTTTCAGTTTGTGGAATATAAAGTATTGTTTTCCTCTTAATTCTGCCGGTGAACCAAAAAGACGTCAGATTTACAACAAATATACAACATTTATATTTTATATTTCACAAAGTTTATCGGCAAAGCACCAGCTTTCTGCATCACTTTAAATATGGTTTCGATATTTCTAATAGATGTTATGACCACTTTAAACATAGTTGCAAGTTTTTAAAGTAAACCACAAAATAGTATTTAAGAACATTTTGAACAAAACAGCTGTCGAAATTTTTAAAACGAAATCTTATAACAAGGAAGCTGGCGAAGGATATAGGAATTTGAACAATTTTATTGGAATGGCTGAAAAAACACTAAGAATTTACTATAGTTTTATATATAGGTAATCGCCCAAAACAATAGATTGCGAAAATGGTTGGGATTTAGGAACTCGCAAAGCTCTCAATTAGAAATTTTGCAATAAATATGTCCTTTTTATTGTCCCTACTCGAAAGTGATTAGCTCAAGAACGTCTCATTTCGAAGACAAAGTACTTCGTAACTCACCGCTGAGTGATTCAGATTCTATTCTATTTCGCTACAAATCTTATAGACTATGTTTTAGTTTGACGGCGCATAAGTATTGTCGTTATTTAAGCAATCATTCCCTTTTAATTTAATTTAATTTGTTTATTCAGGATTGTAATATTAAGCCTTAAGGCTGATTTGATTAAATTATAATATTACTTTTATTTTGCGTTTCAGAAACTCGTTGACAATGCTGTCATTTGTATTGAGTTTGTTGCCTGTTCTTTATATTTATATTCCAAGCTTTTTGGCCTTTATGAAATCGTGGTTAACTTTAATTAGGCAGCTCTATTTTTGTCTTCGCTTAGAACATGATTAGTGTCTAGGTAAGCTGGCATGTTACTGTTATTGCTATACGTCAATATTTTTTATCGAAATCAAATCAGTTATGTAATAGGATTATCTTGCCATTAGAACTATTTAAGGGTACTTTTCGCAAATTATAGGTAGAAAGTGAAATATCCATACTACAAAACGGTGGAATTTTCCAGGACGCACTGTTACGATCTAGGGGAAGGCCAAGTACGAGACACATGGAACCTTTTTTAAAAAATGTCCATTGGCATAATCTCATCCACATGTAAATTTGTTAATAGTGAGATAATCCTTGCCCGAAAAATAACCTACCGATCCACAAAACTATTACACTAACTGCTTTTTAAGTGCCATCGTTTGAAATCCAGAAGAATCAAGTATCGTCCTAAGATCAGCGGTTTTCTCGTTATTCTACCCCTCTCTTACAAATTCCGCAAATCTCGTTAATACTATTCTTATGGAATAATTTGCTCAAATTTTTGCTCCTAAAAGTCTAAAATAAAACACAAATCTAGAGAGCTTTCCGTTCAAAAATTAAGCCCACATTTATATAATATTCTACCATATCCTCCTCACTATTTTTTTCTAGCATGATTGCTCTACGAAAATATGAATATTTATGTTTTTTGAAACTAGTAATTACGTTCATGTGGCAAGATTCCACACAATTTCCCGCTAGGACTTGATTTACAGGTTCTGAACAACTTTGTAATGTGTTCCTATCTGACCTTTTTTCTCTAGATCTCGCTGCCATCTAAAGTATAATGCATTCTCGCCTTTCGATTAAGCTTATTTAAGCTCGATTGAGCTTTATAATCGCTGCACTGTTGCCAAAATGTACATTGCTGGAAATAAGTCGCTGAGCTATTCGTGCAAAAATTGGCCCACTCTCTTCCATTTTCTTTTCTAACACAAATCGTTTACCTTGGCCCTCAGCAGAAACCACAAAAGGTAATAAGCCGCGCTTTATTGCATTCACCTGCAACTTCGCAGTAGCTATTTTTGCTAGTTTTTTGTGGTCTTCTCTTTTCTAATCAAATTAACTAGTATGATTCACATATTAATATACATAAATACCAAAAAGTCATACATTCCACTAACTTACGATCAGTTTTACTCCATTTGCCATCGTCGACCCATACTGCCTTGGGCAAACACTTGGCCAATCTTAACAAATATGGCACAATACGCTCCTCGTGTTGGCAACCACTTTCTAGAAAGTACAAACCCAAGGCAATGACAGCATCTTGGGCGCGGGAGTCCAAACAGAAAACGCCTGCTGCGTTTTCTTGAGGACAATAGCGAAACAGAGATTGTACCTGCAAACATACACAGAAAGACACATCGTCAAATATATACGCATATTACAGTATTTAAATTATAAAACGGATAAATAAAGCTTATTAACACGCAATCACAAGGTCAAATTCCAACACTGAGTGGGGCTGTGAAAAGTCAATATTGTTATTTTTCGCGGACTGATTATTGAAGATGTGAGTATAGTATGGTTGGCAGCGCTCATGTACCTTTTCCCAGGGCGTCGGATTAATTTGGGCCAGGACTCGTGCTAAACTCTGCACGGTTCGCTGATACGAAAACTTGTCTGCCATTTTAGCAGACTTTTTCTTGAGATTTTATCCAATTTTTTGCGTTTTTCTACGATTTTCTCACAGTCGTAATTCGTTGTGTCGTTCGTCAATACAGAAAAATTTTTCTGTCACTGATTCATTGTCAAAATGACGTTTGCAAGGCCATTGGGATCAGCTGTGTGTCAAAACATTCGGCAAATTGCCACAGAATGTTAAATGCACTGAGCGAAATATTTTAAATCGTAATGTTGCCAGAACAGACAAAAACTTAGAGCCAATTAGCCGGTAATCTAGATTAAACCGGCTTTTAAAAAATTTTTTATACCGGTTATCCATTCTTCGATTTCAAAAATTAAATAAAACACACATAAAGTTATGATTTCGATGAAAATGTTATTTAATTATAATGCTTAGATCTTGCCATTATGTAGGAAATATGCCATTATGTAGGTCATTTAAATGACCGTCTCTGGATTGGTTGCAGTGGAGGTAGTAGCGATAACTTGACGAATGTTGATTTTCAAATTCTCCAGCGTTTGGGGATTATTCGCGCAAACACGTTCTTTGATGCAGCCAAACCAAAAAAAGGTTAATGGCGTCAAATCGCATGATCTTAGTGGCCAAATGACAGTTTCTGGAAACTTCTCATGCAATACAGCCAAAATCTTGCTGTGGCTCGTGGCTCCGTCTTGTTGAAACCACAAATCGTCTAGTTCATAATCTTTAAGTGCAGACCAAAAAAAGTCGATTATCAAACGGCTATACCGCTCTGAATTGAAAATATTCGCCACACATTCACTGACCACATCTGTAACGCTTTCGTTCTCTTCAAATTTCTTTATTACCTTGCAAATTCCTTGCAAAGTAAGACGATTATAACAGCCATAATCACCCCTTAATGTACGAAAAGTGTCCACGTTTGAATCACCACTTTTGTGGCAAGTTTCAACTATTTTACGCGCCCTTCGGTTGTTAAACGATCCGTATTACTAAATAGCAAACTTTTTACTAAATAAATAGCACTTCAGATGACAGATATTTAACAGCCTTGCCAGACAGGCGGTTTTGAAACTAATAAATGAATAACCCATGCTGTGCGAAGGATCTTTTAAACTGTGTGCGCAATATTAAGGACAATTTCGCAATGTAAGCGACCACTTTTTTAGATAACCATTTTTTTTTTATTTATCCCTTTTCGACGATCTAAATGACAAAAGTAAAATTGTAAAATGTTATAACTGAAATATTATATAGACAATATTAATGTTTAAACTACAATTTTTAATACAAATTATTTAATTAATTTTCAACAATATTTCTGAGTTTTAAAACGAAATTTGGAAAATGTAGCTGGAATTGAAACTTGTTCTTTTTTATATGGAGAGTATGTTACACTTTTGCCCATAAAAGTTTAACATGGTTGTCTTGAGTGAGAAATCCTTATTGAACCCTTAGCCATTTAACGTAGTATAGTTAAATTCAAGTTATTCCCATTTCCATTTTCCACATTTTAGCATTTCCCGACTTCTTTTGGCAGCTGATTTTATGGCAAACATGTCAACACATACGTTGTATTTTCTATAACTTTCAAATATATGCATGGCAGTCATGTTTGTTTAGGTTTGAATTGATCTGATCTGAAGTTGAAATTAAAAACATTTAGTTTAGGTCATGTTTTAAATCGAATATTTTATTCAGTGGTAAAACTGGTTCAATATAATTGTATATGGTAGCCGTGGGGCTACTGCAAATATTGACAGTTGCTATTATCCAAGTTAGTTTTAAACTTGTGTTTGAAGCGGGACTTTTCCCCGATTTTAAACATTACCTTAGAAATAAAATAACTTCTAAATCTAGCTGCATTTACATTTGCATTTTTAATTTAAAGTGAGCTAAAAGTTCATTCGTACAACAGTAATAAAATGTATAAGCGAATTAAAAACAGAATTGCGTGTAGAGTAAAAAACCAATTTCAGCCAAATGCGGAAAATTGAAGCGATATCAGAGCAGTAAAATGTATGCAGAATCTCTAGTCTTTCGACACTTTTCGCCGGAAACCTCGAAAACCGGTAATAATTATTCTTTTTATTCGTTTCATTTATTTGGTTGGTAAGTTATGGTCATAAAAACTGCGTCCTTTGCTAGTTTATTAGTTGGAAGGTAGCATATTTCTGATTTTGTTCAATAACGTTTTTTTTTAAGTTTTGTTCAATGATACTTTATTTTTGAATTTTTAAAATTATTGAGCATTCCGACGAAACCTTTTTCCCACATTATTCATCTCGCACGATTTCCTTGAAGTTTTTGAAGCATATACGTTTCTAAGTAACACGAATGCAGTATTCACCGTGAACTTTGCATAGAATGTTGTATAAACCTGGTAAATATATTTAGAACATTTTTTTATGGAAAACGTTCCCCACTGTCGGAAAAATTGACTATGATGCAAAAAATCGTTCAAAAATTACCCCTGGTCCAAAGTATTGAAATAAACATTTTCACGTAAAAGAACGTAGTACCAGGCTTAACTGAAAAAGTATTCGTTAATCTACAGAAAACTTTTGAGCATTATATATCATTACTGCGGTTAATATTTTTCCTATTTTCAAACTTTTCCCATGAGATGGGAGAAAAAATAAAAGTTCGCCAGCCGGAAAAAATTTGACTTCAACTGCTACGATCATTGTTTTGTTACCGAATTTTATTGACGGAATATTAACCGAAAAGCAGAAAATTGCGAAGTCAGCAGAAGTTTGCTTAACTTCCCACACAATATTAAGTTAGCAGCGACAAAAAACATTACCAGTTTTTAACTACGAACAAATCACCACTTTGAAAAATTATGCCTGGCAATACCATCGCAGCTGCAGTGGAAAAGTGTTGTATTTACAAACAACCGCTGAAAACAACCCTCTGTCTAATAATAATCTGGTAAAGCGAACTCTGCTGCTGCGGAAGCACAAACGAAGTGAAAAAACAAAATTTTTCCCAATAGAAATATACATTTATGTAGTTTTCATTTACGCGCTTTCTCAACTCGAATCATAAATCGCGTTCCGGTCGTCGGTAGCTTTGCTTCCAATGTTGTTCTTCGTTTAACGCGCGGGTGTCTGCAGATGCGTTTCCAATAACAGTAAAATAAGTAAACAATTTTTCAAACGATATCCAAAGCGTTGGTGCCAACAGACGATAAGAAATCAGAAAACAAAACCAGCAACAACAACAATTAAAGA
This sequence comes from Philornis downsi, assembly GCA_019455685.1. Classification (NCBI taxonomy): domain Eukaryota; kingdom Metazoa; phylum Arthropoda; class Insecta; order Diptera; family Muscidae; genus Philornis; species Philornis downsi. The sequence continues at coordinate 2,977,826 of JAHXMU010000009.1, forward strand.
AGTGCAAGTGTAAACAAAAAGAAACAGGTGAAAATTGACTGTAAGCTCAAGAAAGTAGAGGGAATTGAAAGAAAAGCTGAAAGAAAATCAAGACAAGCGTTAAAATTTGGTAAAAGAAATTTTCAATATCTACCTATTTCGTGCCTGCGGTTTGGAAAAGGTAGAAAATTGTGGAAAATAGGTATTTAAAGTTATTTTCATATCATCGATAAAGTTTAAAAGAGTCGGTCTATAAAAAGCTTGTCGGAATTTAGTGAAATAAAATTTGCATATTCTACATTCCAGACATTAATTGAATCTGTCTGGAGATTCGTTTGTTCAGTGTGAATTTTGTGTATGTGTGCGTGCTTTCCTGCTTGTTCCCCAAAGAAGACGACGTCCCCTGTTTTTTGTGTGCGTTTTTACTCGAACCATCTTTCCCTTTTTCGTTTAGTCCCGGCGCTCTCTGTGTGTGTATATAACAGACTTTTGTGCCGGAGTATGCATCTCCATATCATGTCACAGCAAGGGAAAAATTTACTTAGCAACCATCTGCAACATCTACCCAACGGCCAATAGACCCATCAACCGCACGGCAGACCAGAAATCGTCTGTATTTGCTCGGAGCTCCAATAGCCTGAACATAAATTGTAATACCACCCACTTTTTTGTATGTACGTTTGTTGAGGCCGTTGCTTGAAAAAATGCCGCTCGTATAAAGAAGACGCCCTTTCTCCGTTCACCACACTCACTCCTGTCACCTAGGCCAGGCTTTGCAATCAACCAACCACCCTTTCGTGTATGTATTTTCGTTTGTTTTGGTCTTCTTCTTAACTTGGATGTGATAATAACGATGTTGTTCGTGATTATGAATATGACGATGATAATTATGTTTTGTATTTACTTTTTCTATCTCTGGGTAATGAGTTTGTTAATTTTTTGCCTGCATGCGTTTCTGCCATATTTGTGCTTTATGCGATTGATTTTTTGTTTACATATTTTGCCTTCTTTGCTATGTATGTATTTTGTATTTATTGTTTTCTTCTTTAGCTGTGTTGTTGATGCCTGTATTTTATTGCCTACATTCTTCTTCTTCATTCTCATGTGTGCAGCGAACTTTATTAAAGACGTATGCGAACACTTTGCAAGAGTTTGTAACGGTATAGGTAGGTATAGAAATCAAAAATAACAAAACAAAAGATCAGCTTAGGAACGGCTTGCCATATTGTCAGGGTAAGCTGTGCTATTTTGACGATGGGTATTAAAAAAAGGAAAAAATAGAGAATTTAACAAAACTTTTGGGAGCTACGTGGCTTAAATTTCATTTAGCTCCCCGGACACAAGAACGGAAAACGCTCGCTTACCAAAAAATGGCTAGTTTAAGAAAATAAGTTAATATAACAAATTTGGATTCGACTTTTACCAATTTACAGACCTCTACTCGAAATATTGGGCGTTGGTTGAACCCAATTTGGATGCACAAATGAAAGGAAAATTTGTCAGAGTTTCAAATATCGAGGCGTTTCCTAATCGCCATCTATTTATAATTAAAAAAAAAAAATTGCGATTTCTTAAAGCTATCTATCGTCTGCGTCTCTGTTACCTAAAAAATCCAATTTTCCTCAACCGTGCCATTCCTTAAGCGTCGAGAAACAATGTAAGACGAGCTACGTCGTTTTTCAAAAATAATTGTAGGTTTTTTTTGAAGGTTCTGCAATTTGCATGCTTTTTATTTATGATTTCTACATATATTGTTTTTAGTTGTCAAAAGTAACCGGAAATTTATATACATAATTGCTTTAGCATTATAATTTCTGCACAAAAGATGTATCACATGCCCATGCATTATAAAACATTAAAATTGGTGCACTAGGTAACATTTTAGGTAATTTGTTTTTAATCGGTTACTGCTTAGAAACTCAAGATGAAAAGTAGCTTTCATACCATATTTATATAAATAATAAAGCAGCAAATATGTAAAAATTTCATCTACGAAACTGTAAGTTAATTTCGATTCTAAATTTTACATATTTTGTTCCTCTAAACTAATACCATCTTTACGACCATTTAAATTGCAGACATTAAAAAAAATGTTGAATAGTTTTTTGTTTTTCAATTTAAATAAAATTTTACCGTGCATATCAAAAAATCTTATAACGCCAACGTTGTTATAGCGCAAAACATACATTTGTCTTTTTTTATTGTACAATATATATATATATTTTTTTTTATTATTGTATTTTCTAACACAGAGCCTTCAAGGCCAATACATATTACAAGAGCAGAAATATATGTGCCTGACTTCAGTGTTGAACCATAAATTTCAAACAAAATACAAAAAAAAAAAAAAAAAAATAATATAATACAATAAAAACAAAACATATCGCAAAATCGAATTAAAAATTGTCTCAAGGTTTGTAATATTTGGGTTATTAGTATCAGAGGTCATCTGAATTCCGTACACTATATGGGAAAAAAATATGTTAGATTTTGGATCTTTTTCTATAACCACAGATGATGTTTTAAAAGGTATTCGGGGGCTTAAAATGTCGACGCATCTTGATGACGATGGATTTTGTGCATTTTTTATTAAAGCCTGTGCGGATAATTTGGCTTATCCTCTAATGTTAATTTTTAATAGTTCATTGCATTCTGGTGTTTTTCTTGATTGTTGGAAGGTGGCTATTATAACTCCAATTTATAAGTCTGGTTGTAAAAACAATGTAGCCTATCTCTAAATTGAATGTTATTTCGAAACTTTTTGAGTCGATTGTTAAAGACAAACTTTACTTTGCAATAAAAAATTTAATTTCACCCTACCAGCATGGTTTTGTTTCGGGTCGTTCAACCATTACAAATTTATTGTTATTTTCTGAATATTGCATAGAAGCGTTTCAGCAAGGCTGTCAAGTTGATGTTATTTATACTGACTTTTCAAAAGCGTTTGACAAAATATCGCATTCCCTGTTAATTAAAAAGTGTGAATTGTTGGGTTTTCATCCCAGTTTTCTGAAATGGCTTAAATCATATTTACACAATCGACAATGTGCTGTTGCTGTTGATAATGTCAAGTCTTTCTTTTTCCTTGCTACTCCTGGTGTTCCTCAAGGAAGTATTTTGGGTCCTTTGTTATTTGTCATTTTTATCAATGATATAACATCTTTGTTTGTGTCTTGTAAGTGTCTGCTTTATGCTGATAATCTCAAAATCTTCTTGAAAGTCAGAAAGGCATCTGATGTTGTGGTCTTTCAAAGTGAACTTGATAAACTCTATGATTGGTGTAAGAATAATTATCTTTTTCTCAATCTGAAAAAATGTGTTTTCATGTCCTGTTCTAAGACCACTCGTTGTGTCCCTTCTTCCTACCATATTTCGAACAACACTCTTATGTCTGTTTCTCAGTTTAAGGATCTTGGAGTAGTATTTGACTCATGTTTTTCTTTTCGATCCCATCTTGACTTTATTATCCCAAAAGCCTATGCTTTTATAAGGCGTAATGGGTCCTCTTTCAAGGATCCATATACTCTTAAGGTTCTATTCACTAGTCTTGTTCGTTCAAGGTTAGAATATGCATCAGTTATATGGAATCCATTTTACGAAGTGCACAAAGTAAGGCTTAAAAGAGTGCAGAAATCTTTTACTAGGTTTGCTTTACGCTCACTGAACTTTGACACTGTTCTTCAACCTTATGGTGTGCGATGTCTTTTGATTGGATTAAAAACTTTAGAAAATAGAAGAAAAATCTTGTCAAAGCTTTTTTTATCTGATATTGTTTCTGGTGGTGTTGATTGTCTTGCACTACTTAGTATAATTCACTTTAATGTACCACAAAGAAGTCTTAGAATTTGTGATACTTTTTACATAAATACTGTTCGGAGTAATTATGCTGCTAATGCGCCTATTTTAAGGATTTTGAAATTATATAATGACATTTCTCAGGATTGTAACTTAGATCTTAGTTTTTCCAAAAATATTTTGAGGTTTATGTTAAATAATATTTTTTAAGTATTCTTTAAGTATTCAAAAAAAAAAAAAAAAATTATGAAATATATTCCTTTATCTAGTCTGTAAGAATCCATGTTCATAGACTTAATAAACATTAAATTAAAAAAAAAAAAAAATAATCCAGTTTTGGCTACTCTTCTTCGTCCTTGCAATGACAGGTAAACATTCAAAAAACAGTCTTCGGAACACATTTAGCACTTTCGAGGAGAAGACATTCCAATGTTTATCAAAAAGTAGTTTGTGGTCTAAAATTATCCCAAAATACTTCATCTCTGAGATCACTTCGATGTCGTTAACCCCAATAAGTAAATTAATTTTAGGATTTTTAGAAAATATGCTAAACAAAGTCGCTAGTCTATAATACCATTTGGATTCAAACGCAAATTATTATTTTGTAACATACTCTATACTGAAATTATCGTATTATTTTCCAAAATTTTCATTGACACATTTTCAACAAACAGATGAACATTATCAACACATAAAAAGTGGGCACTCCACATACATCATGTAAAACATTAGATTGTACACCATACGTTGATACAGACTGGAATCGAAGCGATAAATACGACGACAGCAATTTACAAGCCATATTACAAAAACGAAAGTTTTTCAGCTTATACAAAAGTGTAGCATGGCCAATTCTGTCGAATGCTTTAGACAGGTCAAAGCTTACCAGAGTTGAATAGATGTCCATGTTTGCTGTGCGTGTGTGTGTTATGAGAGGCAGATGCGTTGTGGTACTTAAACCGCTTCTCTAGCCATATTGGAAATTATTTATTGAAAGTTCTGCCTATAAATTTCGGCCACCCAAAAAGTGCTGGATGATTTTGACTTTTTTGCTTTCAAATCCAAATCTAAGTTCAAGTTTAATATTTCTAAAGCCAATGTAACTACAAAACAAAGCTTTATTGAACATTCGTCTGTCACTAATTGTCTTGAAATTTGGTTATCCCCAAACTCCTTCAGTAAATTGGCTGAGTTTTACTTTAACGTTTCGTCGCCTTAATTTTTGTCGTACGACTATGGCGTGGAGTAGAGAGTGGAATAGAATTATATTTTTCGACGAAAAAAATTTAATTTAGAAGGTCCTGATGGATATAATTACTACTTCCACGATCTTCGAAAATCGATTACTCAGCCGGGAAGTAGAGTTATGGTATGAGGTGCGATCTATTATCATGGCACAATAGAGCTCTATGGCACAATAGAATGCGACTTTTCTTGAAGTTAAAAATGGTTTCGTAGACTTGGAATGGAAATTCCAGCATGACAACGCGCCAATCCACACAGCAAGAGTCGTCAAATCATGGATTGAAAGCCACAATGGCTTATGAACTGGCTGCTTTACTCTCCAGACTTAAACATTATGGAAAACGTCTGGGGATGATTGGTACGCAAGGTGTACGAAACAGGCAAGCAGTATTCAAACAAAAATTAACTCATTAATGGAATTAAACAGCCCTGGCCGTGTATTTCGTTGGACCTAATCAAAAAACTTTATGATTATTTACCGAACAGAATATATGAATGTGTCTCAACCAGGGCGGAACACACACTACTAAATTTTACTTAAAGTACTTAAATTATATGTAAGCAAAAAGTAATACCTTTAATTTAGAATTAATGTTTTCGTGTATAAAATTGAGTTTCTGATTTTTTTGTGTTTAATGTTTTAGTATTTAATTCATTAAAAAGAAAGAAAATTTATGTAATATGATTGCAGCAAATACGTTAAGTATGACTTGTAAAAGCACAAACAGTCCATTATAATTATTATTTTGGAAAAAATCGAGCTTAGAAAAATATTTAAAGGGTATGCTTTTCAAGTGAGCAGCGCTGCATGGTATATTCCCAGAATCCAATAAGTAAATACAACAAATCTATTTGCGAAAAATTTGATTTCTAGAAACCTTCGCATAACTGCATAACTCTAATAATTTGGCCGTAAAAAATTAGGTTGTTTCCAAAAGTATATAAATTTAGATTGTATGATCGCGATACCGGTTTTTTATAAAGATTTTTTCCACATTATTAGTGTCTTTAAATTTATGGTCTTTGCAAAAGAGTTGTTTTTTCTCATTCTTTC
>JAHXMU010000009.1:2983908-2994749 GCA_019455685.1 Philornis downsi
TTTAAATTTATGGTCTTTGCAAAAGAGTTGTTTTTTCTCATTCTTTCTTAAATTCAGTCACTGCACGTCGTGTGACTCGATTATGGCTGATGGATTTTTTATAGAAATCTTACTTACATATACATAAAGAAAATTACAAAATTTGGATAGCGCCCTATATATTCCGGCAAAATATCGGTTCTTTATTTTGCCAAATTTTATAGATCTCTTGAAGCGCAGGCGAACGCTGAGCTATCAGGCCATTACTTAGTATTGTTAGTAAACGAAGCTCTTGTGTCCTTTTTAAACATTTTCTCGTTTGTTTCTCTATTAGAAAGTTGAACGGATGTGACTGAAAGTTTTTACTACGAACACAACATATTTGTTTATAGGAAACGCGACTATAATATGAACGTTTTAGATTGCATTTTATGGGTTTTTCTTGTGTATATTGTCGTATTTTGCGCAAAAGTTTTCGGACCATTTCCTTACTTTCTTCGGAGAATTGTCAAATTCACTAAATTAAAAAAAATATTCCATAAATTCTCAAAATGTTGGAAATTTCGTGAACTTTCGGATTTCTTAAAAAAATGTATATTAATAAAGGCAGTTACAATATCAGCGTCGTTCTTAAATGTATTCCTTTCTGATAGCTTTCGAACTTAATTCGGAAAATTGCAACTGTACATCATTTGTGTATATTTTTTTGTTTTTCTGTAAATTTTTTGTCAAATTCTCAAGTTCTCAAGAAATTTAAGTCATTCCCAAAAACATTTTACAAATTACCAAAATACCAGAAAGTATTCTAACGAAAAACTTATGAAGAAAAAAGTTTTAGTCTTTAAATTTGATTTATTTAAAAATTATGATCATTGATCGGTTGTATTTAACACATTCTACATACCTAAAGCACTAGTAATTTTGAGATATTCCCAGTTTTCCCCCTTTTTGCAAATACCAAAAATTGTTGTATATTTAAATTTTAAATTACCTATAAAATTTGTAAAAAAAAAAGCGTTGTAGTCAATAAAAGTGGTAATTAGAGCTGCCTCAAAGCTGGATTTCTTTCAATATTTGTTATTCCCAAAATATTTTCGAAAATTCCCATACCACAAATGTAGAAATGCCAAAAATTGTATTTTTCCAATTTTGCCGTTTTTTTTCTTTTTTTTTGATGAAGTTAGATTTTAAGTTGATTTAAGTTTTTATATAAATTCCCAAAAATTCCTAAAACATTATTACTGATTTGAATTTTGTTCCACTTATGCGGAAAAGTGTCGGCATTTGCCAAATACTGTGCATTTGACACGGAATGTCATTGGTTTGGTACAAATATTCTTTTACATTAAAGTTAATTTGTCAGCCAAACTATGCAAAAAATTAGATGTCTTTGTTGAAATGAAGCCAAAAGCACACAGATAAATTACAGCAACAACAAGAAATATTTGTAATATTCAAATATACGTATGTACAACTTCTGTTGTTGTTGTTTCGTAATAAAAAAAACGTAAGACTGACTTGGGGCCAGAAATATGATACATCCCTCAGTCGCAGTTAATAAACAATAGCACGAGTTATATACGCTGCTGCATACACCGGCTTCGTACAGGTGGGGAGGCCAATAGCTGGAATGGAAAACAAAAGCAAAAACAATGACAAACTCAGGTGTTGAGTTTTCGTGAAAAGTGCAGGAGACCCAAATTCTTACCACCGTTATTTTTAGAAAATCAATAGATGCACATGGAGAAAACAGGGAAGCTACCTATCAACTTGTCTACCTATCAAAGAAGAAATTTTTATAGTAGAGAAAAATATGCATTGGAAAAAGGCACATGAAACAGGGGAAAACTAGTAAATCCAATTAAGATAAAAAAAATTGCACCAAACATAGGAAAATATTCGTGTACCAACAACGACATCAATTTAAACTTTTGAACCTTTCTCCCAGTTTTTAGCTGTCGGTTAACAAAAACATAGAGAAGACGACATAAACGACGAACCCGCAAAACTCACACCATGTTTATGCCACCCAGAAAATTATAAAAAAAAAAACAAAAACAACACTACAACTCCGGCAACAAAAAAGAGCGCTCATTTCGCATGAATGAAAAGTCAGCAGGAGCAACAACAACAACATGGCAAATTTTCCACTAAATATTAGAGCGAAATACAACAACAGCTCACATACTAATTTTTTTCTCATCATCACAGTGATGATAAAATCATGTACGTTCTCTGAGCAGATTTTTTGGGAAAGCTGAATAGTTTATTTACTAAATGCTGACAGGTTCTTATCACAAATACGTATATGTATAATGACATCTGGTAACATAATTAGTTATTGCCGGACATCCTAGGCTAAATAAAGAAATTTGAAGCACAACGATCAGAGTACTACTTTGTCAAAAAAGTAAGTCAGTCATCATTTTTTTCATAAAATATTTTTCGTCAAAATATATTTCATCAAAGTTAAATGACGCTAAGTCAGATGAGTAATTGCGCTACGAATTCATGTTTAATATTTCATGGAAACATTGAGCTTCTCATAACCAAATCTATGTTTATGCCATGAAACCATTAGGTTTGACAACTTGCCTAAAATTGATTTTTCCTTCAATAGCTCTCGCCACTTATGTTGTGAAATCGGCTTATGAATTTTCTAATTTCTTAGAGTATGGATTTTTTCAAACCATCCATGAAATCACTTTACAAGTCAAATTTTTGAAAATTGCTTCCATATTTTTTTTCAAATCGCGCACACTTTATTTTTCTGATAACAAAATATAGCCTTTAATTAGGTCTATTGGGTGCATATTCCCGATAAAAAGGGAAGCCTTTATGTCAAACATTGAATCCTGAAAGTTCTGTTGAGTTTATAAAAAAGACAGAAAACACTCGGCGTTAAATCTGCCGAATACTATTGTTATGGAGCAGTATTAGTTGAAATTTTGCTGAAAAAACTCACGAAAGTTCACCGAGCCGTAGACGATGTGCCGTTTCGTTTCTTCCTATACCTATATATACATATAATATACTTCGTTCCGTTTTGTTTTTGTTTTAACTGCCAACAATTTTAGAAAAAAAAGCAGTGAAAAAGAATATTTTTTCCAAGCGGTTAAGTCGTTGTGTCGCCATGTTTATTTTCTATTGGATAAATTTTTATCACCTGTCAAGTAAGCAAGTTAAAGAAAGATACTCCCTTCACATACATAGTATGTAGGCTTTGCCCGTTTTTCGAATCAAAAATCCAATTTCTCTGTATTCTTTTATAACCACGTCCTTGACTCTTAAAAAAAATTATGAAAATGTCAATTTTTTCGACGTTTTACGAATTCTCAAGGGATTGTTCTAAGAGCCCCATAACTTCCTAATCATTTAAAAGAACTGAAAACAGTTTTTGCAGACGGCAAACCTATCCGATTCTAATATCGATTTTGTTTATAATTTTCAGAATCTATTTTTTGCTACCCTCATAATGGCAAAAACAAAAAATGTGAAGAATGTTGTCTAAATACTATAAAAAAAATCCGAAAAAAATGATTTACCCCTCTTGTGTAGTGTTACTTATTTCCAAAACTCCATGTTACCTGCTACATGCAGTACAATACTAGCACGTAGTTATCTTTAGCTAATTCCCCTGCAATTTATTTAGTTTTCCAAAAATGTCATTTCATCAAAAATATTTAATAAAGTATTTTATTAGAAATACCTCTAATGTACCCCATGTAGTTTACATAAACTCCCTAACACCAAGAGCCTGATATGAAATAAGATGTTAATTGATTCCAAAGATCGGTGTTAATTGTTTTTCCCACTACTATTTCGTATTGTCCAAAAATTAAATTTTCTTTTACAAAACAATCCCTTCCAATTACAAACGTTATTTGTGTGTGGAAAAATATGTTATTTCTGAGTGGGAAGATTTTCTGGACCGAAATTTTGATAATCCTATGCGAAATGTTGCTTTTTTTAGTAGTAAGTATATTTTTTTTTGCGATGATAATTTCACTAAGAAGTAGAGTTTTTTTTAGGGAAAAGATACTTAAATGGACAATGATCATTTTTAAGGGAAACTGTTTGTTATATTAGACAATACGCGAATTTCAAACAAAAATACGCAAATGAACATTTATTTAAGCAAACTATGGTAATTCTTGTTTTTGTTTTTCTTAAAGGAAAATGTTTAAATTGATAATAATGATTACTATGAAAAATAAGCTATTCCAGTCGTCACCTAAGAACAAGTTTTTTTTTAGCGGGAAACAGTTTTTTTTTGAGTCTTTTGTCTTTTCATATTTTGTCGTAATTATTTGATTATTTCCAGATTTTTACGTTTTCACTGTTTATATTTGCTTCAATAGGTGCTGTAGAATTAGTTTTTGACTTTTAATAAGTTAGGATTTTTATTGTGTTGTTCTTCTTTTACAAGGGTAGATAGAAAAGTAATCGATCTGGGCGACCTAGTGTACAATCGGTATTTTTTCGGCATTATTCGTCCGTTGATTGTTCCTGAAGTTTCACATATTTGTTTATAAAATATAATAATAATGTAACATGGAAATTAGCGTCAAAACACACCAGTCTATGGGAATGGTAGACATCGAAAAGGACCCAGAGCAAATCAATAACTGAATACTATGTTGTTAATTTTTCATTTCGTACAACTCTTGTAGAAACTTTTGACGCTAATTCCAATGCTGTATTCATGAAAAGGGGGCTAAACAAGAAAATACCATATATATTATATATACAGGAAAGGCAAGTTTTTTCTTAGCAAAAAAAAAAAAAAAAAAAAAAAATAATAATCTCCAGAGAAATAATACCTGTTTTTAGTGAAAATTTACTGGCGAAAGGATTACTTCCTTTCATACGAAAGTTTTCATTAAGAAAAGAATCCTAATTTCCTTAAGAAAGGTCACCTGTTTTCCTAGAGAAATACTTTTTATTCTGGTTGGTCGTCACTTGTTTCCCTTAAGGGAAGATCCTTGCTGGAAAAGTATTCCTCTTTTCATAGAACAGTTGTGTTTCTTTTGTAAGAGATGAGTCGCTTCTATTCCATTCCCACTTTTTCAAGAGAATATTTGAGTGTTTTTTCTTATGAAATCATTCACTTTTCCTTATCATAAAATTTTTCTTTTCGTGGAGTAGTAACGTATCTTTTTCACTTTTTTTTCTTAATTTAACTTTTGTTCTTTTCCTTAAGAGAATTTTTGCCATTTCATATAGAAACGTTATTCTAGGTAGACTTACTTGGTTTTCTAGTGAAAATGGGCATAAGTATGTTCAAGGACAAGCATTTTTTTCAGTGAGAAACACAGTCTCGTTTTCAGGAAAAGATACTCCTTTATTCTCGAAGCGAAAATTAACCTCTTTGCAAGGCAATGTTAGCGTATTTCCTCAAGAAAAGTTTCCCTTTTCCTTAAGAAAAAATCTTTCTCGGGGATGTCACTTCTTTTTCTTTAAGGGGTGTTTTCTGGTGAAGGCAGGTGTATTTCGCAGGGAAAGCACGGTTCTTTTAATAGAGGAATATTGTTTCCTTTTGTTTTTTTTTTTTTTGAAAGTTAATATTTTTCTGTTTCCTTCAGGATAACATATGTAAAGAACAATTTTGCTTGTTTTACTGCGGAAGTATTTTTATTGTCAACTTTCTTCCTTAGGAGAAAATCCTTGCAGAAGTTACTCAGTTTTCTTGGTAGATCAGGAAAGTTTTCTGGGGAAAGAACTTCTCTTTTCGTAGCGCAATTGTGTTTTTTTTTTCAGGAGAAGATATACTGCTATTTAAGAAGTGGATATTAGGTCTTCCCCAGGGAAAATTTGTCTACTGCCTACCGGAAATATACATTCGCTTGTACAGGAAAAAAAGTTAGTTTTTTTTCCTTAGCAAGATGTTCTTCTTTCCTTAAGGTGATTTTATTCTTATTCTTAAAAATATTCTTCTTTTTCTTAAGAAAAGGTTACTATTTTCCTTTAAAAATAATCTTTCGTTTTGTAGAGAAAAATTGATTTGTTTTCCTGGGTCACAGAAGCATATTTCCTGAGGAAATTACTGTTCTTTTCATAGGGAGCTTATGTTTCTTTTCCGAAGAAAATACAAATTTCATTTATTTTTCTTAAAAAAGATTCCTGTTTTCATAAGAAAAAGCTTCTCTTTCTCAATTATAGAGAAAGCAACGTAGAAGGAGAATATGTTTTTCCCCGGTGTAAAATAAAGTTCATAGAGATACGTTTTTTCCAGGAAGAGATACTTTTCTATATGTGAATTTAGGCCCTTTTGCTCTTCTAGATAAATAAAGCTTAATTTAGTGACCTTTCTCTGAAAATGTTGCCCCCTATCAGTACTTACGGAATCTTATGCGCTTTATTTCCGTCTAGTTTCTTTCAAAAACGGACCGCAGGTCCCAAAAAGTACTTTTTACGATTTATACAATTTCATCTCAACCCCGATCGTAACCATCGTGTGTGCACGATACGTTAGCAAAGGGGGCATCGGTTATTTGGCGCTTGGAGAGACTCATCAGTGCGCGCTTAGCATTCGACTACGAAGGAGGTCCGTACCAAGTTCTCATGCCCCAAGCCGAACGAATGGAATAAATGCATTTTGCAAAATTACAACAATAAATATAAAAAAATAAACACAATAAAAGAAAAAAGTGACAACTTTAAAAGAAATTTCAACAAAAAGCCTAAACTTCTATACGCGTATTTAGTGGCTAAAATCTGTTTAACATGACCTCAGCTCCTCTAACATTAGATACTTTACAATCAAATACCCCTTCCCCATTAATTTCCCCCCACAAGATTGTGGTGGCGGCGGCTGCCAGTGCAGGATACCAGCAATATGAACGCCCATCTCAGTTAGCATTAGATGGACCACAGCATTCCAATGTGTCGCCATCGTCTTCGTCATTGTCAGCTCATGGTAATATTTCACCTGGCTTAAGTAGTGCTGGCAGTCTATCGCCCTCATTCCTGCCTGAGATGCCACAATGGAAACGTGACCTTATACAAAGACGCAAGCAAAATGTGCAGCGTACAATAAGTGCTTCATCACCGTCAGCAACGGTCCTCGCCGCCGCCACAACATCTTCGCCATTATCATCTCCATCACCGTCATCCATGACAGCAGCAGCAGCATTGACACATGGCTTGCACGTCTCAACATCTTCATCATCGATGCGTTCATTAGCCGGCAGTAACACCAACATTGAGCAAGTTGCATCAGGTAAGTGAGTGGCGAAAAGAAACACCACATGCCACATAACCCAATAGAGTTAGCATTAGTAATTCGCCAATACGACTAATATCTACTACCACTTCTGACGATTGCCCGTCCACTTCAGTCAGTTAGTCAGCCTGTCTGCTGGTCACTGTTCAGCTGCTGCTACTTGTGGTGGCCACGACTATAACTCAGCTCAACTCAGCCGGGTCCACAACAGTTCAATTCATTTTGTTGTTTAACTAATCATACAAACGTCGAAGAAACAGACATCTAACAAATATTTTCATTTTGCTGAAGAAAAACAAAATAAAACATAAATCATTGATAGTAAACGAAAGGCAGGCACCTTGTTTGGGGAAAGTAGAAAATGTCAACAAAAACTGTAAGAGATTGCGTAACATTAAAGTTTTCTGTAGAAAAACAAAACAGCAACGAAAAAATGTAACCATCTGCCAGTTTTTCCCACTTAGTTTCCTGCTGAAAACGGAAATTGCAATCTTTTGTAGTACATTTGATCATAACTTAGGAAATAAGCTAGCAAAACCCTTAATTCAGCTGAAGAAAATGTTATTCAGCTGCGAATTTTTACGAACAAAAATCTGTCATCAGTATCAGAGGCATTTGAAAATTCAACATAGTTCAGCTAAATATTACAAAAATCATCAAATCAACACGTTATTCACTGCCTTGACATTCTTGATTCTCTATCCATTTCGGCTACTAAAAATTGCAATGCAAGTGAGCAATATATTTTGCCGCATCATTTTGTAGCAGGTTGCTGAGCATTGGATGCATACAGAAAAGCAGATAGTATACTTTAACGTACTTTTACTTAGCATGAATTCTTATAGAGCATATTTTACACAAGAAGATAGGAAAAATTCCCGAAAACAATTGTTAAAAATGGGGAAAATACGAATGTTTCTTCATTTAGGTAAGCTTATTGGACTAATTTGTTAGTGAAAAATCATCTTATGAAAGCCTTTATGTATTCAGCTGTTCTGTTGAGAAAAATGCATTCAGCTACGAATTTTACCATTTTCTAGTTAATCTAATATCTACAATAAGCCACAATTCAGTTGAAGAAATTGTCATTCAACTACGAACATTTGACTGCATAATTTTGTAGATAGGTGCTAATAGATAAACTTTTATTTCAAGACAAGACTAATTCCCAAAAGCTAAAAAATACGATCATTTCTTCAATCCACCTGACCAAAGTCGTTTAGCTAGTAAATGATGAAACAGGGTTCTACGAAATCTTTGGTAGTCGTTTTCCCAATTCAGCTGGCAAAAATGTGCAATTCAGCTAAGGAAAATATAATTAAACTGAGACCATTTCGTTTTGCAAAATTTTATTCTTGGTATATTTTTCTAGTTTAAGAAATACATTTTGTTCTTCATTCTAACTAATGAACTAACTAATTGGGTCATTTTGTCATTGGGTCATCGTTCTTTGAGCACTTTGCGTGATTTTTTCCAATTCAGCTAGGAGAAAATCGAAATTGAGCCGAGGAAAATGTTATTCTAATGCAAATTCTTGTAGAAAGAATTAGGCGTGAGCGTTTAGTATAAATCAGTTTATATATTGACGTTTATATATTGTCGGTAATCCACACAATTCAGCTGTTAAAAATCACTACCTGCATGGGAAATATTCACCTGCATAATTTTGTATGAAGAAGTAAATGCTTGAACTTTTTTATTTAATTTTTTAATTCGCTTCCTGCATAGAAAGGAACAGAAAATCGTAGAAACTTTAACGCAAACCTTAATAATTATTATTATAAGTTTTGTCGTGAAGTATATAATGTGTATTTTTTCGTAATTCATCTGATTTAATTTGTCTAATTCGGACATGAAATAGAATCTTATGAAAATTTTAGTTCGCATTTTACAATTCAGCTTACAAAAGCCGCAATTCAGCTGAAGAAAATGCTGTTCAGCTATAACTTAATTATTATACAAATAAATATATTTAGTATAATTGAGTTAAGAAATAACCTTACTTGTAGCTTTCAATGCGGCATGGAGAAACCTGCAACAGATAAGAAGAATGTTCATTCAGCTGAAGAAATTGTTTTTTAATTCAGATTGACTAAATAGTTTAAGTCGAACGTAGCGCCTCTAAGGCCACATTTTCTAGCGCGGCCTACAGAAAATTAACAAAATTCCTGTATAAAATTCCGTTTTAAAATGTATACGTCCATTTGGACCAGAAAGAAGGTATACTTAGATATCATTAGATCCGAAAAATGGTTATAAAAGTACGCAAGAAGTTGGTAGAAAGACAACGAACTACTTGAAGCAACCTGTACGTGTGAACATAACTAAAAATACCATTCAATTGGAATTGTTTTCGGATTTTTTATTTAATTTTGTTATACGAGTATTTGTAGTAGGAAATTTTTGCAAATGTGAATAGACCTTGCCTGCCTTATTCGATCTGAATAGAGTTAAGAAATAATTAATCAAATTATATCATATTTCTACTTAATTTTTTCAAGCAAATACTGCATTTAAATTCGTTCGTTAAATTCGTTAGATCACTGGATAAATTTTAAGAAAATCCATTACAGATATTTCATTTAGATGAATTGAGTTAAATATGCTTTCAGAAAATGTCCTATTGAAATTCTGGCTAGTAGTCGAGCGATTATTGTCAAATACTGTTTAGAATTATCGCACAATAAATGAACCAGAATTATGATTCAGCGAAGTCTTCTGATTAGGAATTATAGAAGAAACTCCATTGTTTCCCAAAGAATGAGCTTATAAGACGTTTTCGAACATCGGATTGATATGCTTTTACTATGCTTGCCTATTAATCGACTACATGAGATGTTCACCTGCGCGTCGAGTAGGCAGAAGCAAAGAAAGATTGATAGGTTAACCCGAATGATGTAAAAAGTATATCTTTCAAGGTCAACACCGTTTGGTGGAATGTACTGAAGTTTATTGGAATGTTGAATAGGTCGGCAACAATCGCCGACGATACGGAATTCTCTTCTTAAAATTCACATACAATTTTATGTTGGCCCTTATATTTTCGATATGCAATTGCGAGTGGCATGCATTTCACATTAAGGTGCATAGTACGAGTATACTGTGGCCAAATTAATCCTGTAATTAATTTTACATTTAACATGTGGAATATTTCAAATTCAATTGATATCTTTCGAATTTCAAATGGGAATTTTCATTTTCAAGTGATATGTTTTGAGTTTCAAATGAAGTACTTGATTTTTGATTGTTTTTTGAATAGCTAATAATAATATTTAGATTTTCAAATAAAATTTTTTAATTGTAGTAGTTATTTTCTGAATGTCAACTGAAAATTGTGTAGAGTTTCTAGACTAACCTTCGTGCCACTCTCAACAACTTTGATTTGATCGGTAATTTGTGTGGTAGATACAAGGCGTGAAAAGGCAGATCTGGTAAAAAAAATCTCTTCATTCCCAAAAGCTTTTGAAAGGTTTCCTAAATCGCGGAAAGTTTCTACATAATTTTATTTATTTTTACTGCATTTCCAATCGCTGTATTTGATTTTCTTCGCCATTGTTTATAATGTTTCCCAAACCAGACTTCTATTTATTGCTTCTGACAGAACATCCTAAATAATTGCCAGGAATTTCTAAAAAGT
>JAHXMU010000009.1:2994759-3011014 GCA_019455685.1 Philornis downsi
TTATAATCTATTATTTATTATCTATTATATATTATCTATTATATATTATTTATTATTATTATTTTATTTATTATGTTATTTTATTATTTATTATATTATTTGTTGTTTATTGTTTATTATTTATTATCTATCATTTGTTATTTATTGTTTATTATTTATTATTTATTGTTTATTATTTATTATTTCTTATTTATTGTTTATTATTTATTCTTTATTATTTATTGTTTATTATTTATTATCTATTATTTGTTATTTATTGTTTATTAATTATTATTTATTATTCATTATTTATTGTTTATTATTTACTATTTATAATTTATTACTTATTATTTATTATTTATTGTTTATTATTTATTATTATTTATTATTTATTATTTATTATTTATCATTTATTATTTATTATTTGTTATTTGTTATTTATTATTTATTATTTATTCTTTATTCTTTATTATTTATTCTTTATTATTTATTATTTATTCTTTATTATTTATTCTTTATTATTTATTCTTTATTATTTATTCTTTATTATTTATTCTTTATTATTTATTATTTAATATTTATTATTTATTATTTATTATTATTTATTATTTATTATTTATCATTTATCATTTATCATTTATCATTTATCATTTATCATTTATCATTTATCATTTATCATTTATCATTTATTATTTATTATTTATTATTTGTTATTTGTTATTTATTATTTATTGTTTAACTATTTTTTCTGGATTTTTATTATTAATGCCATTTATTATTTTAATATTTATCATGTTAAACAAACCAAAAACAAACTTGTTTATTGGAAAAACTTTGGCAATTCCTAGAAATTTTCACAAAAACCCCCAAAATAACAATATTTTTTAACTATAAAAGATAATATTTGTACCGTATATTACTTTTCTTTAGTGTTCACCACGTTGCTTGTAGTGAACTTCAATTTACTTATTTGGTAACACACATTTTAACACCACTTTTCAAAATTTGAAAAAATAACAAAATGCCAGTAAAATTTATAAGCAAAATTATTTATTTTTACTTCGCTTTCAGCTACCATATTGAGATTATTTCATCAAAATTATATCAAGTTTCACAAAAAAATCTTCAATTTAACAATTACAAATTTATTTTTGCTTCATTCCCGAGAGCCATATTGAAA
Source organism: Philornis downsi (assembly GCA_019455685.1). Lineage (NCBI taxonomy): Eukaryota > Metazoa > Arthropoda > Insecta > Diptera > Muscidae > Philornis > Philornis downsi. Next base: position 2,995,919 of record JAHXMU010000009.1, read on the forward strand.
TTATTTCGTATAAATTATACCAAGATTCTCAAAACAATCGTCAATTCAGTGTTTTTTTAAAAAGATCTCATCATTATCAGAAATTTTCAAAAAAAAAGTTACTTGTTTTTACTACATTTCCGATAGATATATTGGGGTATTCGTCAATATTTATTATGCTGCACAAACCGAATTCCAGTTTATTGTTAAAAAAACTTCCCGAAATGCTAGTAACGTTAACATATAAAATTAGTTCTTTTCACTCTATGTGGAACAATGTTTCATCAGTAAATCTTCAACGTATTGTTTCTGGGAAAAAATATTTTTAGATTTAAAAATTTTGAAAAATCTTATAAATTACGATAAATTTTATATAGAAAATTAACTATTCGTACTGCATTTTCAATCCCCATGTCGGGTTATTTTGACAGTATTTGTTATGTTTCGCCAACCACATTTATTATAATCCCTAGAAACTTTTAAATATTAAGATTTATTTCCAACGACTTCACATAAAATTAGCTCCATGTAGTAGAGAGCCACAGTGGACTCCTGGTCTATGTTATCCATCATAGTTTTTGTTGATTTTTTTCGCTGCGTATTCAATTAACGTTGCTGTTAGCAGACATTGGCTTTTGTTTATTTATGTTTACATTTTGATAGTGCATTTTTCCAATACTGTTTGTGTTGTTGTTTTACTCGTTTTGTTTGTTGTGGTTGATGTTCACCACCTTTCCCCACACGAATGTTGTTGTTGCTCTGGCGTTTGTGTTGTGTTATTAGATTCCAGCATATGTTAGATTCCTGCATCTCGGAAAATTGTTTATGTTTACATTTTCATCCAGTTTGTAGTTGTCTGTCCTGTCCTGATTTCTTGGGGAGTTTCATAGAAACCGATTTGCAATTAAATATAATTATAACATGAGCACTCGATATCTGCAACCAGTTATGAAGATATGACAAGTTTTTTGTTTTCTTATGCTTCGATTTTTATACTGCTTTGCGCCGCTTTTACGAACGTGCGGACATTCCCTGATGAACAAGGAAAAAGTGCCATAATTTCAATAGCAATTTTTAACTCGTTTTCTCTTAAGGGGCCGAGTTTTTGGACTTCCTTAAACGCCTTCTCCAATGCAATACCAATAGGAGAGTCATTTGCGCTTAGTTGAGATGAAACGAAAGTTGACAAAGATATGCAATTAAAAATTTTTAGAATTTCATTCATCCGTTAAAAAAAAAATGGGAAAATGGAAGTTTTGGAGTATTTGAAACGGTAGTGATGTACTGATTTTAACATAAGGAAAAAAAAATAGTTTGTAGTTAAATCAAAGCTAATTCCAATAATTTTTACTAATACTAATGCCCCTTCCAACAAATGAAGCCATTTTAAAATAACCTTAAAGTTACCTTTATTTTTGCAAAACATTCAAATAGAAATAAAGGGTGTCCCAACAAGAACGCAAGACGCAAGGACGTAAAGTAGACAGAATGAGGTTATGTATGGCACAACACATCGATCAGATGGCCGCCGCGGCTTTGCTGGCACACACGCGATCTTTTAATGAAATTTTCAACGACTGTTTTGCATAAATGCTGCGGTATTTCATTAACGCAGCGTCCAATTTCCTCTTTTAAGACTTGAGTCGTCGTCGACTTATTCGCGTAAACCATCGACTTCAAAAAACCCCGAAAAAAAAGTCTAATGGTGTTAAATCGCACGATCTAGGCGGCCAATTCTGGTCTTCAAAACGCGAAATAACACGACCGGGAAATGACTGATGCAACAATTGAATTGTTTCTCTGGCTGCATGACATGTGGCGCCGTCTTGTTGAAACCACATGCCCTCCACATTCATTTCAATTCAATTCTAGGCACGAATAAACTGGTTATCATTTCATGATACCGAACACCATTGACTGTTTGCGCTTGACATGCCTCATTTTCATAAAAAAAGGTCCAATGATTCCTCCAGCCCAAAATCCACACCACACAGTGACACGTTGAGGATGCATTTGCTTCTCGTGAATCACTCGAGGATTTTCCTCACCCCAAATGCGACAATTCTGCCTATTGACGAAGCCATCAAGATGGAAACCGGCCTCGTCACTGTAGATGATTTTATCGGCAAAATCAGCATTTTCATGTTGTCTCTCCAATACCCAATTAACGAACTCTATTCGCTGTCCATGGTTAGCTGGCTTCAGTTTCTGAGTCAATTGAACTTTATATGCATGAAGATGCAAATCTTTCGTCAAAATTCGCTGCATAGTGGATTTGGAGACACCGATTTGCTGAGCTCGGTGTCGAATTGAGTGGATGGAGTTTGAGCGACATCATCACGTACAGCTGCGACATTTTCGGTCGATAGACCTGGTCGAAAGCGCGTTGTTGTCTTTACATCACTAACAGATCCAGTTTTGGTAAATTTATCCATTAATCTCTTTACAGTTGACTCTTTTGGAGCATTATTGTGACCCCAAATTGATCGCAATTTGCGAACTGTAGCCGCAAAACTTTCGCCATTTTGGTAAAACAATTTCACAATGAGAATGCGTTGTTTATTCATGAAGCGCTCCATTTTTACTAACCTCGTACAAACAATAATAATTGTTCAAATGTCAAACAATGACACTTCGAATGACGCCAAATTTAAATCTTTCGTTCTTGTTGGGACACCCTTTATGAATACAAACCTCAAACATTCTTTTACAAAAGTTGTTTAACTTGAAGAGAAATTCGCTTCTAAATTTAGGAGTAAAAGTTTAAAACTCACATAATTTGTTTTTGTTTTTTTTTTTTAAACTCAGGCTTCAATGAGATAAAAATTTAGATTTTGGCTTACTGTTTTAGGAATTTTGTAATGTAAAAGAAATAATAATAATGATAAGTCAAAATAAAGTCTTGTATTTCTGGTGAAAATAGACTTTTTTGTAGATATTTCAGATGTTTTATTTAAAAGCGCAAAATTTACATTTAAAAATATAAATATGAACAAATGAATTAAAAGTGGTCATTTTAATTTGAAAATAGGGTTCCGAAACATTGAAATCTTTAAAAATATATTTGGGAATAATATTTATGCGGTGGTAAATGGGGTTATCTTTTAAAAATTGGTGCCCGTGAATTTGAAAAAATATATATTTGAGGAAAAATATAGTATTTGTAAATTTTTAAATGCAGAGAATATAAAATCCGTGAAAAGCAATAAGCACTTAATGTGTATGCAATAAATGGTTTGGAATTTTTAATATTTGCATTTGAATACTTTCGTTTGAAAACTTCCACTTGATCCGTTTAGAAGGTCTATGCATTATGTGCAAAGAATTTTTTGAGATTTGATCATGAATTATTAATTGGATACTTAATTTAATGGGAAAATCCTCAAATTTTCCATTGAATCTTTGAAGTTTTGTCGAATTTTTTCTTTATTGAAATAACTGATGCGCCATCTGTCGAACGCTAATTGTACTACTTTAGAAATTATCGTCGTAATGAGCTAATACGTCGCCAGATTTTATGAACGTTATAGGAGTTAATACATTCTCATTACATTCTCACACATTTCACGCGGTATTTCATTAATTTCATCACGAATATTTTGTTTGAGTTGCTCAAGCGTTTCTGGTTTGTTTGCATATACCTTGCTTTTCAGATATCTCCACAAAAAGAAGTCCGGAGCAGTCAAATCAGGCGACCGTGGAGGCCAATCAACATCACCATGTCTTGAAATAACTTGTTGTGGAAAGAGGTTTCGCAGTAATTAGATTGTAATCCTGGCTGTATGCGATGTGGCACCATCTTGTTGATACCATATGTTAATCAAGCCCAAAGCATACAGTTGTGTCGTTAAAAATTTTCAATCATATCACGATATCACTCGCCATTGACAGTAACCGATACGCCGTTTTCAGTTTCAAAGAAGTAAGGTCCAATGATTGCTCCTGACCAAATTGTACACCAGACTGATAAATAATTTGAGGGGTTTCCATTGCCCAGAACTAATAATTCTGTTTATTCACATATCCATTTAAATGAAAATGTGCCTCGTCACTCATTATGATTTTTTCATGAAAATCGGGGTTGTCATGGTCGAACTGTAACATCTGATTGGCATATGTACGGCAGCGTAAATGGTCTTGTGGAAGAAGCTATTGTGTCAACTGAATCTTAAATGGAAACAAATGCAAATCCTTGTGCAAAATTGTGGCCAAAGTTGTTCTTTGAAGAATTGAGGTCGAATTGAGGTTGATGGATTGTTTTGAACACTTTCTTGAGCAGCAGTAATGTTTTCAGCCGATCTTGCAGTACGTTGTGGTCCATGCTTGGTTCTATGAGCTACAAACCCTTTTTCTTTGAAATCATTCACTACACGATAAATAGTGCGTTTTGTTGGCACGTTGTTTCTCCCAAAAATTTCACGTAACTTTCTCATCGTCACAGTAATCGATGATTGATTTTGATAAAATGTTTTAACGATTAAAACACGTTGGTTTATCCAATATTTTTCCATAATAAATTTGCCACGTCTCTACTTCACGACTGCCAAGATTAATGTTTACCAAAATGGCGGCAAAATAAAGTAGTATACCTTTCCGCCCTGTATTTGGCTCACTTTCTGCGTATATTGTCTTGAAGATTCATTGAATGCGGAATTTCATCCATGAATCTCTAAAAATCAAAAATGCAGACTTCTACCTAAGTTATAATGTTTTAGTTTATTACCTATATTTTGTTCATTGAGTTACTAAATTTATAATTCTTTTTTTTAAGCTACGTGCTATGATCTTTTTGGGACGAAAAAAGTTCAATGAATATTCGTTTGTTCGTGAAAAAAAATAGCGGCATTGCCAGCTCTTCCTGTATTGATTTGCACCCCTGAAATCGGAACAGCTGATGTTTTTACATTATAATACTTACATATGTTCGACAACACATTTATAGAATTTTTAAGTTTCATCTTTCTTTACTACTTTCCAAGCTTATAAATTTGTTATAGAATGTATTGCAAAGTAAAAATATATCATCATTCCGACTTCAGCGTTGGAAATAAACAAAAAACAGTTTGTCCATTTAAGACAATTTTCCTCGTGCAAAACATGGAACTGTCTGGCGGAAAAATGTAGCCGCCATTTTTTATATGGGCTTTCACCGTAAATGGTCAGCATAGTACCGGCCTTAAACGTTACATTTTGGAGTCTTCCTTTAAATGCCCACATATTACCGTACGCTTCTCATGTATTCGTCTCCATTGTACATTATCTTTATTTCCATGTATTATTGTTTCCTATCGTACTACCAATCATTTTTATGGTTCTGTGTCATTCGCTGTTTGTTTTTATCTAAACAGTTTGACGAAAACAATTTTCTGTTTCAATAATAAAACTACAACTTCTCTTGGGCGCGTAGAATTTCGTGTTGTTTTTTCTGCTTCCCCGATTTCATTACGTTTTCGGTTGATGAATGTCAACCGACGTTTAAATATGCCATAAATCGTCAACAGGTTGTTTGTTCTTATCTCGCTAAACATAGAAATGGAATGCAAAAATAATAAGTTTTCAACGTTTCGAAAGATTTCGATACCTCTGACTCTCATGACAAAGAATCAGGGGTCTTATGTCATTTCACGGTTTGTGTGCGAGTCAATTTCATTATCGCCGACAACTGCACTTGGTGTTTCTCGTGAGTATAATTAAATAGCGGCATTATGAAGTATTTTTGTATTTCAAGATATTGAAATCAATATTTCGTTTATATTATATAGCCGCGACTGGGTTTGTTTCAATTACTTGTACATACTCGTACGTTTTCAATTATTTGTATATAAACAAAAAAAAAAAAAAAATATTTATTTGAAACACTTGTTAAGGTTAACATTTATATGATTAATTCGGCAAATTAAAGCTTGGAAATCAAACACAATGGAAAAACGTTTTAAGAATGACACGAATTATACGTACAATTTGTAAGTCTGCCTGTAAAAATAAACGTTATCTGCCCAATTATTCGTCAAATCATCAACATTGTTGTTACTACTAGACTTTTTTTTATAAATCTCCAAAATCTCACAAAGTTATACAATAATATGTAAATTGACTTCACTTACATCAGAAAATAACCTCCAGAATATTAAGTCTAAAAGTAGTCATAAAGAATTTCAAATTTTCAATAAAATTCCACAAAATATAAAAAAATATATCTAAAAATGCCAAAAATGCAGTACGAGTACTACGCAAATAATACACTGTTCTAAGACTTCGTTGTTAAAATATCAGTGGTTTAAAAAGAGTCAATAAAAAATAAATAAATCAAAAATAATAAATACCCAACATCCAATAAAGTTATATAACAAGAAGTTTGTTTCATTTGCAACATAATCAATTTTCAGAATTTTTACTTTAAAGTTACGTAAAAATGTTTTTGCAACACACAAAGACTCTTTAAAAAATCTCTGAAATAGCAAAAAGTCTTATGATCAGAAATTAACTTCATTTACGGCACAAACATTTTCTGAATTATTGCTTTAAAATTAGTTATACATAATTTCAGGTTTTTGACAACAAATTAACAAATCTTCTAAAATATAAAAAAATATGAGTTGTAATTAATTGTTCTAAAATGTTCCATAAAAACAAGCTTTTGCACAGTTATGCACAGTTCTTCACTAACATATTAATATTTTTGTTAAAAAATCTTATAATTCCGTAACATTTCTATAAATATCCAAAATTCCCAGAATGGTGTGTAACGAGGAGTTATCTTCACTTAGGGCAGAGAATAATTTCTATATTTGTAGGTCTAACATTTGTAAAAACTCCCAAAACGTGAATTAGGTTCTACTACCAATACGAATTTTATATATTACTAGCTGACCCGGCAAACGTTGTTTTGCCTTCAAAATGATGTTTGTCACCTACCATTATTTGATTCAATGTTAATGTGGTAAAAAAAATTAATTGCAAAAATCTCATCTCCAACGCCATCTATCACTTCGAATAAAACCTTTTAAACCTTCCGGAATACTCTACCAATAATTTAAGACCAAAATGAGCCAAATCGGTCCAACCGTTCTCGAGCTTTAGCGAGACTAACGCACAGCAATTGATTTTTATATATATAGATTTTAAGATAGTCTTTAGATGATCAGCTTCTTCACATAGTTCTTTCCCAAAATATCAATATTTTTGGAGGAAAAACATTCTTTTTTGTAAGTCTATATAATTCCAGAAACATCATAATTTCCTGGCTACAACAATAAAAATAAATAATAAAATTTTTGTATTCCATATAAAGTAAAAAAAATGCCCAAAACTCCCAAAGCGTGGACCAGTACGAAATTATACAGGGTTGCCCATATTCGACGGACCCATGTTTTTTAAAAAAAAATCAAAAAAAAAAATAAAAATTTGGCGGTTGGCAATCTTATTCATTTAATTTGTTCCAAGTAGATTTGTTTACATCAATTTTTGAATATGATATCTCTCAAATGGCCGCCTCTGGCGTTGATGGCGTATTGTGCCCTTTTTGCAGCATTTTCCATCGTTTTCGCCAACATTTCGGCCGGAATAGCGGCAATTTCTTCACGAATGTTGTCCTTGAGCTCTTCTACGGTCCTTGGCTTGTTAACGTAAACCTTTGACTTCAAATGTCCCCACAAGAAGAAGTCAGCGGGCGTCAAATCGGGCGAACGCGGTGGCCAGTCCAAATCACCACTTTTCGACATCAAACGGCCCGGAAACAAATTCTTCAGAAAATCGATTGTTATGCGACTTGTGTGCGGTGGAGCGCCGTCTTGTTGAAACCAGAACTGCCTCATACGCTTTCGACGAATAATTGGCATCACAAAATTGGTCATCATGTCGCGATAACGCTCCTGGTTGATGGTAACAGCATGGCCATTTTCGTTTTGGAAGAAAAACGGCCCAATGACCGTTTTCGCACTAACGCCGCACCAAACTGTGACTTTTTCGTCATGAAGAGACAATTCTTGAATCTCCTGAGGATTTTCAGTGGCGTAAATACGGCAATTTTGCTTATTTACGGTCCCATTCAATGTGAAATGGGCTTCATCGGACATGATAATTTTGTTCCAAAATTGCTCGTCATCATCGGCCATTTCGATGACTCGTTGGGCCCATTCCAATCGACGAGGCTTGTCCGCAGGCAACAATCTTTGCGTCAATTGAATTTTGTACGGGAACAAATGCAAATCAACGCGAATAATCCGTTGTAAAGTGGACCGAGCCATGCCCAACTGCTGAGAACGGCGTTTTTGGGATGTTCTTGGGGACCTCTCAACACTGGCTCTTACGGCAGCGATATTCTCGGCCGATCGCCTTGGTCGACTTTTATTTGGCCTCTTCGGATTAGAAGGAGCCTCACCAGTCGAAAATTTTTCGTATAAACGCTTAATGGTGTTCTTAGAAGGCGCACTTCTCACATTTTTTTATATTTTAAAAGCACGTTGAGTTTTCACAATTGACTTCTTCTGTTGAATGTAAATTTCAACTATTTCAGAGCGCTCGCGTGGCGTGTATTGTTCCATGGTAAAAATCTGCTTGGACTGACGCTTCAAACGCGGTATGTCATTAAGCGATCTGACATCTCTGTCAAAAGTTATGGCGTTGCCAGATGGGTCCGTCGAATATGGGCAACCCTGTACTTGGTTAAAAGAAAGACCATAAAAGAAGATTTCTCTGCATAGTCCGTCATCGCAATATTAATATTGTTTGAAAAAACATAAAATTCTTAGGCTTTTTCACAAATCTCCAAAATCCCGGAAAGTTATACAATATTAAATTAGGTTCATTTGTTGCAGCTTCAATTAGCCTCAATATACATACACATACACATATTTTTTAGAATTTTTAAAATAATTGTTTGCTTTCAATAAATTTGTAATTCTCAGACTTCTATAAATCTCCAATATCACAGAAAATTATACAAAAAGAAATTAACTACATTTACGATATAACGATTTTTTGCATCTATATTTTAGTTATATAGAATTTCAGATTTTCAACAAATTTTGGATCATACCGGCCAAAAAAAAAAGGAAAATTGACAAACCTTCTAACATCTGAAAAATTTTCTATGAGTTACACAGAATTCGGTATTGTTAGTGGTATTTTCCCTGCAAAGATATACAAAGTTTGCAATAACATAATTTTAAAACCTTTTTAACAAAAACTACAAAATAGTTTATAATTTCTAATATCCCAGAAAATTTTGACCCTTTTGATCCTGAAGATCAAAAGGTAAAAATTTCCAGGTAAAAATTCGTTATATAATGTGCTACACAAAATAAGTCTTTGTTAATAGAAGCTTTTCTCCCAGGAAACTTTTTAGCTATTTCCATTTCATATTTCCCACCTTTATTCAAATTAGTTCGTTTGTTGTCTTATATGTTGCCATACATATGTTTTTTTTTTCTTTCACTTTTCTTTAAATTTACATAATATGTGTGGTTATGCCTTCGCTTAACCGGAAGTCAGCTTTAAATACGTGTCATTCCTCCTTCTTGTCGTACCACTGCAATTCTAGTTTCTTTAAGTTTTCCTTTTCAAACGATAATCTCCGTCATCAAAACTGAAACATTTGCACCAACATTTGTTATTAACATTTATTTTAATAGCGTATTTATGTTTATTTTCTTTTTGTAATGTTGATTTGTTGTTGTTTTGCTGTCCACATTCCATGACTAATGGAGTTGTATTCAACCCCCTCCTCTCACCTCATGCTAAATACTAAAATTTCTTGTGGCTGGCAAAGAGATGAATAAAAATTTTCACAAAATGTGAAGGAAAACAAAAAACAAAAAAATGTTCTGCTTTCTTGAATTTGATTTCCACATGGTATAATTTAAATTTAAATTTTGCTAAGCGCAAAAAGAAAATATGAAAAAAACGGTAGAAAACATTAAACAATTTCAAATTTCCAGCTAGAAATTTTGTGGTAGACACTGTAGGAAGGGAGAGAGGGAGGGATAACTTCTTTAACTTGGCAATATCATCATAATTATGATCATCATCTTTTTTTTTTTTTTGCATGAAAATGTGGGACTTCCATATCTGTCCCAGGTAATATTAAAATTAGATTTTAAAAGTTCGCTTAACATTCTGCTCTTGCTGCCTCTTTCATTCTTAGGTTGGTATATTTTGCAAAAAGTTCATAGTCACTGGACTTTGAATGAATACATAGTTAAAGAAGTTATTTGTTTTTAAGCTTTTGCGATTGTCAACAATTTCAGAGCCGCTACAATGTAATTATTTCGTGTGTTAGTTCGTGTTTATAAAGTTAATTGTTTTTTACTGTTTCACCGTTAGTGCTGCTGAAATAGTCGCGGAAATGGGAATGTTAAGAATGTAATAGACCGATAAGAATTCAACAATTTTATGTTCTCATAATATAACATACGTCACGACATTCATTGAATAATATGGGGATTTCTATTTGGATCTTAGCAAATTGCTCTTTATTGTAAACGATTTATAAAAAAATGAAATCCATGGAAACTCTACAATTATCGTATAGCAAAGACGGGATAAATGTACATTGAAGCTTTAGGCAGCTCCACAAAGAGGGGATATGAAAAAATCGGTTTGAAATTTTCCGATCCTGAACGAACGACAATGAAGTCAATGGGCCAAAATCAGCCCTCTTCGTTTTGTAATTTTTTTTTCGAAATTCATGAATTCCTTAAAAATATCCGAAAATCGCCAAGTTCTTGTTTTAAAATTGTATTAAAAATTATCTAATTTATGCAGTAATTAATTTGCATTTGCATTAGATCCGTATAGTATACTAAATTTTTTTTTTTGCAAAATTCACGAATTCTTAAAATATTTCAGGAAATTCCCCAATTTGCATATTGAATTTTTTGCTGAAAACTTTTGTATATCTAAAATTGCGTAATTTATACAATAACTATTTTGTTTCTCACAAAATTCATGAATTCTTAAAGAATATCGGAAAATCCTCAAAATACCTATGTAGAAATTAAAGTGGACATTTTAAGATTATGACCTAAAATTATGTAATTTTTACAATAATTAATTTGCATTTATTTGCATTATATTCAATTGATCATTTTTTTTTTTTTACAAAATTCATCAAAATTCCATAATAAAAATACTCGAATTCATATATGAACATTATAAAGGAGATTTTAAAATAATATCTAAAAACTGTGTAATTTATATAATAACTAATTTGCATTTGCATTACATTTATTTCGTCTTTTTTGTTTTATAAAAATTTGTGAATTCCTAAAAATTGTCAGAAATTTTCGAAATTCATATATGGAAGTTAGAGTAGAGTTTTTAAGGTTTGTCAAAAATTGTGTAATTTATATAGTACAATAACTGATTTGCATTTGCAATAAATTGATTTGATCATTTTTTTTTTTAACAAAATTCATGAATTCCTGAAATATGTCGGAAAATTGCCAAACTGTAGTAGGAATTTTAAAATTATATCTAAAAATTGTGTGTAATTTATACAACAACTAATTTACATTACATTCATTTTGGATTTTATTTTATATTTATAAAATTAATAAATAACTGACACATCAGAAAATCGCCAAATTCCAATTTTGAAATCATATCATATCATATATATAAAAATGGTGTAGTTTACATAATATTCAATACACATTAGATCCATCTAGTTTATTATAAATATTTTACAAAATTCATAGATTCCTAAAAATATCAAAAATCCGAAATTCCCATTCTAAACTAAAAAGCTATTTACTTTGGAAAACATCCTGCAAAGTTTATATTTTACTGAAGTTATGTTACATGAATAAATTTTCCAATTTTCCAACGAAAATCAAGCGATTGTTAGCAATTTTCATGGACAATGTTTTGTACACAAATTTCGATTTTTTTCCACATTTGCACATAAACTCTAGCAATTATTTTACATTTCAGTTGACGATTTAAGATCCCCCAACCACCCATAGAGTGCAATTTTAGCTTTCCAAACAGTTTGACCACTGTAATTACATGTAAAGCTATGGCAACTGGTTTGAATTGACTCCGCAAAAGAGCAGTGTAATCAAGTTTTGATTGGAGCAATTATATTTTTTTCGATTGCATTGGATTTTGATTATAATACAAAACCATAAAGTCCTATAATTTTAGAGCATTCAATACAATGAACTGAATAATGTTTAGCTTAGCAGTTTGTACAACGCACAGTAACATAACAAAAGTTTATGAAATGTCAGCGGATTTTTGCTCCATAATTTTATAAAGCCAATTGGAAATAAATTTATCAAAGTAGTTTTCGTCAACGTGTTTCAACATTCTTCTTGAGGCTAATTCGTACAAGTGCCTTGAACTAAATTAAATATTTACAAGGATATTGAAATATGTAAAAGTTTTTTGGAAGAATTTGCAACATAAACAAGAAGAAGTGGGGATGAATATGATGTCTTGATTTATATCACAGTTTCTTAAATGAAAATCGAACAATTACACAAAATCTCAAAATACTAAAAAAATTATGACACGAAATTCAAATACATTTCAAACTACTTAAGCTTATTCATTTTAATAACTAAACATAATAAAAAGCCCAGAGAAAAGTAGAAATTTTGTAAGTTTGTAGAAATTTTCTTATTCCAAAAAAAAAAAACAAAAAATGATTGTAAACGAAAAATGTACGAAATTTCAAAATTGTTACCACAAAAATACTTAAGACTGATACTGATACATATTTAAAATTTATTTCTCTGGGATTTTGCAGATTTACAAAGATATTTACAAATATACCTGAGGTTGTTAATATTATAAATATGCATTTAAACGTCTAATGAAAAAATCGTAAGAAAATATTAAAATATTTTTCTTTGGGATTTTGGAATTTTTTTCTGGGATGTTGGGGATTTCTAAAAATATCTACAAATGTACCTAAAACTAATAATAAGTACGTATTTAAGATGCATTGTACAAAAAAGTAAAAAAAAAATACAATAATATTTCTGAGGATTTGGAGGGAGATTTATCAAAATATTTAATAAAAACAAAAGCACATTTGGACGCTTTGTAAAAAAATTTCTTAGAAAATGTGTTATTAATTTTTTCTGGAATTTTGGAATTTTTTCACAATTTTGGGAATTTGCAAAAAAAAATTTATTTATGTACATAAAATTGATAACAACCACAGCAGCATTTTGCCAAAAAAAAAATCTTAAGAAAATGTTACAGTATTTTTTCTGGGATATCGGAGATTTTCAAAACTATCAAGAAATATATCTAAAACTGTAAAAAAAAAAATCATTTAAAAATTTGAAATTTTCCTTTTTTTTTTTTTTTTTTGATATTTGATTTGATAATTTTTTTTTTTTTGAATTTGTTTTTTCGGAATTTCGGCGATTTCCAAAAATATCTACACATATTCGTATGTTTAAAACTGACATTACACAAGTTATTAGACATCTTGTGAAGATATTCGAAGAAAATATGACAATTTTTTTTAGGGATTTTGGACATTTTCAAATATATACAACGACTGATAATAAACACATGCTTATATGTTTTCTGAAAACCTGGTAATAAACTTGTATGTAGCCGTCTTGTCAAAAAAATCCAAAGAATGTATGGTTATAATAATTTTTCGGGGATTTCCAGACTTCCAGAAATATCTTCAAATAGATTTAAAACCAATATAAACACACACTCAGATGAATTGCGAAAAAATACGATAAGAAAACATTGGAGTATTTTCTTTGGGAAATTTTGGAAAATTGTAGCCGTGTTTTGGGGATTTCCAAAAATATCTTCAAATATATCTAAAACTGATATTAAATAAACCTGTATTTAATTTAGGCGTTTTGTCATAAGAAAATATTGTAATTTTTTTCCTTTCTGGGTATTTCATAAGGAACAAAATTCCAACCAACAAATCAAATTTAATCTATGAATTATCTGATTTGGCTAATTTCTCATAATTCGAAAAATTTTCTTTAAATTAGATAATTGAATTATATAATATGATCAAAAAAAAATCGTGTATTATCCTGTATGCAAAAATGCTCTGTATTCATTTGCCAAAATCTGAGGGGTTTTGAAAAAAATTTCATATATTTTTTTTTAGACAAAATTGTTAATAATTTTCCACGAATTGTGTTCCTGTTACTTTTCAGGCTGGTTTGCCTTGCATTTCTTATATTTTAAGGAGTTTGTGGTAATACCGAAAACGCTCTCTCTAACACAAAAATATTATGGTTATTTTTAGTTTATTTGGTTTCTTCCGGTACGTTTCTTTTTCAGTTGGTGTAATACTTTTATTTTTCTACTTCCTATTGTACAGTACATAAATTTTTATGACATCAATATTTTATAGCATGCTCTTGCATACTTTTAGGCGCTTTTACAAAATCGTTTGTTATCTTTATAGTTGGCGGTTAATATTGAAAACAGTTTGCGGTTTTTGTTTTCGAATAACAAAATTTGATATCAGCTCTTGTGATTTTCATAAAGTTCTACATTTCCTAAGATCTCGTGTATTCTGGATATAATATTTTCCGCAGCAGCGGCGTCGATGGCGGTGTTTACAAAACTTACAAATTAAATTTGCCATATTTATGTATATGTATGTGTAATAAAAAAAACATCGACGATTGAAGGGCTTGTTGGGTGAGGTGAGCTGTTCACCGTTTGAATGGCTACCATAATTTTATTACAAAACCGTTAAAATATATACTCTAATTTCAATATCAATTGTACGATACTTGTGGGTTTCGACTTTAGATTGTAATACCGCAATCAAACAAATATCATGTCTGTTTTTTCTGGCATTCAGGGCGACAGTGGGAATGTCGTCTAACGCCACCCGCCCTGGCCCTGCCTTGCCCAGTGCTGCTCTTTTGCTTTAAGCGCATATGTATATTTTGTCTCCTTCTCAATGGCATTTGTGTATTTCAGAGCGTCGCGGTTGTTGTTTTTTGTTGTTGGCTTGGTTTAACTGGGGGCATTATATTTCAACCCCTTGAACGCAGAAAGTGAAAAACAAGTGGTCTGTGTGTGTTTGGCCGAGATTTACACAAATTTCGTTGTAGGTTTCTTATGTTTGTTCAGAGAATTGAGAAACCTCATATGCATTGGGGT
>JAHXMU010000009.1:3026014-3037118 GCA_019455685.1 Philornis downsi
TATATAACGACTGAATGTAGCTTGAGCAGTGCTGCCGCTACTACTTCAATCGAAGTATTTTGCTTCATTTTCACAAAATTTACTTCGTCACTCCTTCTGCCAAAAATCTGCTTCACTTTTTGTTCTGCTTCAAATTTTAAAATTTTTTCCCTATATTACCTAATTGTTTTTCCTATTCCCTTAATTACGATGAAAATAGTGGTTTTATTCAGTGAACATATGCAAACGCTATTTTTCATCGCTGGAATGGCAGCCCTTTATTTTTGCTTTGTAATGCTGGAGTTAATGTCGACGTCGTTGACGGTGTCAAATGTCAAAAAAAAAGTTGAATCGTATGAAATTGTATGAGAGCAGTTAATCTCAACGCGTTGCAACGCCGTAAAAGTTCAATCTGTTTCAACTTTTTCGGCAGTGAAACGCCGTCAACAACGTCGACATCAACTCCAGGGTAAAAGTGTCATTTCGTGAATCAAATTTAAAAAAAAAATAAATTTTAAGGACCCAGTTTGAAAGCCCTACAAATAATTGATCCATTACCGTTAGGGCCAAGCCTTGTGCCACTTATTAATATATTCCCTAATCTCGTTGGAAATATGAACATTGAAGATATTAATGAAGAATGGAGACTTTTATTATTACATGCATTTTCCGAGGAAGAGATGACTCTTGAAATGTTTTGGCAAAATGTTTTTAAAGTAAAAAATAGTTTAGGAAAGCACATGTATCCACATTTGCGGCAATTTATAAGTTCTTTACTTTGCTTGCCTCATAGCAGTGCTTCCACGGAGCGTGTATTCTCCCAAATGAAATTAAATGAAACGGCTATCCGAAATTGTCTTAACGTAGAAACAGTGAGTTCTATACTTCTAATTAAAGAAGTAATGTCAGAATTTGAATTTGAAAACTGGGTTCCACCCCAAGAAATCATAAATAAATACCAAAAAATTAAGACCAATTAAAATTTAAAATTATTTTAACATATTTGTATACATATATGTGCTTATCATAGTAACGAAATGTGATTTATATTATTATATGTATGTTTATTTTATTACTTGTATTTATATTTAAAATGAAATGTAATTTTTTTTTTGTTTTTCTTATTAAATAAAATGAATTATATTGTTTTGTTTTCAAAAATGTATACTACTTCAATTTTATTCAATCTACTCCACTTTTTTCCAAAATCTACTTCACTCAATTTTTCTCTAGCGGCAGCACTGAGCTTGAGTTATCAATAAGACTGTAAAAAAGCAAGTTCGATCGAACTATGTTGGTTGATGCAGTAGTGGACGAACATCGTGCTGGCGATTTTCTTTAAGATTGTGTTTATTTCAGACATGTTAAATTGCAATTAGCATTAGCAATTGATGCAATTGGTTTATATTGTCTAATTCATGAAACAATTAGAAATAGTTCAACTAATTCCCATTAGATAATTGAAATTTTTATTCTAATTGCAAAACTAATTGCAATTAGTTGCCATTACCAAAAAGAATTGGTTTACTTTTACAAATAGAAATCTAATTGACTTCTACTAATGCAATTACATATTCAATTAGCTCGAATTAGAATCAATTATTTTGATATTTTCAAAAACAAAAAAAAAAAAAAAATATTCATAATATGAATTTCACACATATACATATATAATATACATTGTATATATATAACTTATGTACATAATATGTACTATATATATTACATACTAACTGTTTAATAGCTAGAATGACCGGGTATATTCGCTTTCAGCAATACAATCTTTTCAAAAGAAAAGTCCGTCAAGCGAACCCGCCTTGGACTATTAATAATGCCCGCAAAGGAAAATAGTCGCTCCACAGGGGCTGAAGACGTAAGCGGTGTGTTGCAAAACAGTGCTATTTCCTTTAATGTAGGATATTTGTGCCATATATTGAAAGTTTTATCATCATCATTCAAATATTGATGCATCATATTTGAAATAAAATGCTGGCTTACACCCTCCTCTGCCAATTTTGACAATGATCATTACTCGTTCACTTCAATAATTCTTTAGAAAAAATGTATTTTTATCAAAATAATTGATTCTAATTCGAGCTAATTGAAGTCAATTAGATTTCTATTTGTAAAAGTAAACCAATTTTTTTTGGTAATGGCAACTAATTGCAATTAGTTTTACAATTAGAATAAAAATTTCAATTATCTAATGGGAATTAGTTGAACTAATTCTAATTGTTTAATGAATTAGAGAATTTCACAAAAAAAGGTTAATTAGCAATCATTAGCATTATCTAATCATTATTTAACATCTATGGTTTATTCTTCAAATTTAATAAAATAATCTACAATGATTATTATTTGTATGCAATTTAATTAGAAAATGACAATCGTAAATGTTATATTATAACATGATAAAATTCAAATCGAGATCGCTTGGTCAATTTCAATTTCAATTTTCGCGTTATGCGTGAAAGTGGCCGGCCGTAGCACGACAGTTACCACATGCGACTATAGTGCGTATTGAATACTTTTCTTTGAGCGGCTTATCAACAGCATGAAAGCTCACTAAATGTGGACAGCTCTCTTATATCACATGCATGGGATGCAGGGGAAGTTGTTTTGTTATTTTCTTATTACGTATCTTTCTATAATTCTTCTTGTTTGGGTTTTAGAAGCATAAAACATAATGCAGCTATCAGCGCTCGAAGTGTTACCAATTAAAAATGCTATAATTTTGTCATTTTAGATGTTTTTATTTAAATACTTCAGAATGTCGTAGAAACATTTCAAATCTTAAGAAAAATATGCTATTTTTCAAATGGCCAGCGTAAGCGGGAATAATAGTACCGAGTCTGTCCGATGCCACTCGCGTGATCGGTTCTCAGTATAAGATTGCCCTTTAAGACGTTAACCGTCTCATATTTTTTAGTAGATATTTTGGCCTTCAGAAGAGACCATATGGAAAAACACAATGGGTTTAAGTTTCCATGTTATGGAGAAATAAAACTCTGAACTTTTTCTTGTGAAAAACTTTTGCTTTCATGGGCTTTATGAGTCGGTGCTAAGTCTACCAAATTATTTACTTGCCCGAGATAACAAACCATCCTTTAACATCTTTCCACGGTAGATTTGTTGATTTACTTTTACACTGCTCATTGAAAACGAGTGGCGAGCGTTTGTGCCAGTTATTGCGGCCCAAACCAACACTGAGACAGTCGTTTACTTCGCGGAGCAATTTGCTTGTCTATGTCTTTTTGCATATTTACACATGTACACTTTTTGAACCATTTCCGACCATGTTGCTGTTTTTGGATGTCCTCCTCCATGGCGTTTTTGATGCTACCAGTACCGTTGTAACGTGTAATGATCCAATATAGAAACATTTTGGTCACACGTATCACCAACAAATAACTGGTTGCGATTTTCCAGCCAAATACAAAGCAATAACATTGTTGCGTTTGAATAAAATTTTGATCACTTTTCTTACTTCAAAATTTAACGATATTCTGCCGTAGGTTTATAGACTGAGCGCGCTGTCATTAGCCATTTGGTTGTTATAACAGCGTGAACTTGACAACATTTTGAGCGGCTTTCCCTGTAGGAGCCGAATCAATCAATCGATATCAATATCGCTGAAATAAAAAAAAAAACTAAAATCAAAATGCGATGAAATCTTGAAGATAAAACGTCAAGTGGCGTTTTCACTTAGTACCAGTCCAAAAGATTCCAAAGTTTTGAGTGTTGAACGTTTCCGAGCTATAAACAAATTCGAGTTTTAACGATTTATAAGCTCCTCTATATCTAATATAAGCTGATATGTAAACTAATTTTTTGTTAATATCTATTCATTCATATGCATGACCTTGGAATTAGCAATTCAAATTTGAGACATGACGGCACTTTTTCTTTCATAACTGTTTCTCAAGCTGTTAAACTCTAACATAAAGTGTAACATTTACGAGTAGTTTTACTGGTTATAATTCAGACCTAATAAGCCATAGTAAAGAAATGTCAAGAGACAAATTTAATTTAGACGAAGAAAATGATACATTTTGTTATCATTTTTCAGTTTAAACTATTTATATATTCGTTTCAAAGAAAAAACAAAAACTACATTGTTTTTGTAACACACAAAGCGGAGAAGAGACGAAATATTGGGTTTATAAATTAAACAAACAAAAAACTGATCAAAGGGAATG
Organism: Philornis downsi; assembly: GCA_019455685.1. Lineage (NCBI taxonomy): Eukaryota > Metazoa > Arthropoda > Insecta > Diptera > Muscidae > Philornis > Philornis downsi. Next base: position 3,030,193 of record JAHXMU010000009.1, read on the forward strand.
CAATTCTTGTGAAACGATAACAAATGAATCAATGAAATTAAAGGTAAACGATAATAGTAAAGTATAGTCTGTGCTATAATAATGAATTGACTATACTAGAAACGTTAAGTGAGACTGCATTAAAACCACTTCATATCGTCAAATTTAGCTGTTATACATCTATGTATGTATAAAGGAAATTATCGCTCAACTATCATAAACTTTATCTACCGACATGTTATCACTTTGGCGATTTTTATTCAGATTGTGTAAATCATCAAATAAATTTCGTTACTCTGGATCTATCGGTGAAAAAAAAAAAATCTTCAGATAAATTGATTTTAAACTTCAAAATAATATATCACAATAATTAACGTTTAAGGTAAATTCAATATGTTGATGTTACTAAAGTAGCTGGATGTGGTGATAATTAGCAGTGTAAATAATTGCCTGTAGAAGAACACAAAAATTAAAGATCTGCGAGTAATCGTTCAGTCATGAAGTGCATTAATGAATTTAGCCTTTCCTCGAATAGCACCAATTTGTATTTTAACGAGACGCCTGCTACGCTTTGTTTGAACTCTTTTACAAACCTTGGTATTTGCAGAAAAGTGATTTGAAGTGCATACGACGTCACAGGGCCCTTTATACCTTAAACTTCCATCACATTTATTAAAATGACAAGCGCTCCACCTATCGTGCCCCATGTGCACTACACCAGGCAAGTTAACATTTATTTGTAAAAGCGCAATCACAAATGGATTTACGTTAAAAAAAACATATACCGTGCAGACTGCCCGTTACGGTTTGTTGTAGTGAGCTTCGTATTTTAGGTTTAAATTAGTTTTACCCATCGTACATTAATTATTTTATAATAGAAATCATCCCAAATTCGAAAACAACAACAACTTGTCTAAGTTCAATCGCAAATTGATGAGAGAGAGAGAGAGAGGGAGAGCTTTTTATGTTATGATGTCCTCGAACTATCCAAGTTATGCAAAAAAAAAAATTAATTTGACACAGATGGATTTAACGTAAAGTTGGCAAAATCAAAAATTTTAATTTTTTTGATATGTTTTATCCCTACTAAAGCACGTTACAAATACCTACCTATTAAAAAAGCTTAATGAAATGCCGATTCTGATATCAAATTTCTTGTGCTTTTGTGGCTATTCTTTGAAATATAATATTCGAATATTAAAACGAATATTTAAAATTATAATGTTTTTCTTTTTTTTTTCAAAATAAGATATCACATATAGTTAAGCATCTTAAGGTTAACCCTGCAAAATTTCACAATGGTACTTAATATAATCTAAGAGTTACACGATTATTTTGTAGAACGACTTCAGGCGGAAAGAATTTCCCTATGCTACAGATGTACAGCATTTGACCCATGCTGTAACAGTTGTTTCTATAATATTTTATCCTCCGTTCCCCAGTGGCGGAATCCATGTTTTAGAAGGTCCTTTATTAGGTATAACTATGAAGAATATACACGTTCCGAAGGCCTTGTATTTTCCAATTCCTAATTACGCAGGGCGACATTGGAGAGCATTGATATGGTGTCCTTTATATCTTATGTCTGGATCAAATTTGTTATAATGACCTAGTGGTATACTAATATTTTTACATTAGGTGTAATTAAAAATTTATCAAATTTAAATTACAAAGGAATGAACAGGTATAGGAGCCTACACGGAATAGACGGACATATTTTGATCCATACTTTCTCTCAATAAGAGCACATGGGGAGTGCAAATTCTTTCCCTCACATCTGTTCTTTGAGGCATTAAATTTTGGTATCGCCAATATGATGTCGTTCGTACTCTATAGATTTTTTTAATGACTTTAGACATCATCGTTAGGAATTTTTCCACATGTGATTCTAGTCAAACCCACTGTAATGCATTAAAAATGGCCCAGAGATGAAAAATGTTTAAACTTAATTTTGTTTGTTCTTCTTTTTCAATCCTTTGTTCCTCGTATGTTTCTTATTAATCATCATCCGAAAAGCAATCGATTTCTGGCCACGTGATCCTAAATTGAAATTATAAACAAAAAGCAAAATGCAATACAAGGAATTCAAAATTATCTGGAAAGAAAAATTGTGCCATCCAAAAAATGGTCACACATTGTTGTGACGGGTCCGCCTCCCCAAATTCGGTTTACTTTCATGACAATGAAATAAAATTAATCTTAGCCCAATCTCCTGACAAACGTAACAAGTTGACATTTGACAATTCACACTGACCCATTGACAGTTAAAGTTGATGGTGCCTGTTCTGTGGCTTTTTGCGGGATTTTTATTTTTCTTTATTTTTTCTTTTATCTCAAATTGTTTGTTTTTTTTCGTTTTATATGCAAAACCTCTAAACTCTGTAGGCGACCCAGTGTAGGAGATTTTAAATGGATGGGGATGGATGATGTTATTCGCTGGCTTTTCTTTTTGTGTTTCTGAGTGACTCAAATGATAAGAGTCGGCTGTGTTTTGTAATGTGTAAAATAATATAGGTCATCGTTGTGATTTAAACAGGAAATTTGAAATGCAAAACAAAGAAAATGCAATGCAAAATGTTACGACAAGAACTTTTTAATGGACAGAGAAGAGATGCTGAAACGTTAACGAGATACGTTGGTTTTATATTAATCACTGAATTTTGCACAGGATAATTTTCTGAACTATAATCAGCAAAACGGTGTAAATAAAAGAGTACAAAATAAACTCAGTGGTGATGTATTCACAGCTCAATTTTTCTCAAAATTTGAGCTTTATTTTCAATGGGAATAGTTGCGCTAAATAACAACCATCAGTTCATTTTTGTGCATTTTTTTTTAAAGAGTCTGTAGTCTAGTCTGAATTTATGTTTATGAACTTGACTACGGTAATGTATTCGAAAAAATCACTTCACTTTTCCAATTGAGTAAAATTATTCTTTTCTGGCAATTCTACATTTCCCAGAAAATCGGAATTGGAACCAACCAATATAGATTAAACGCATATTCTAGCAGTAAGTTTTGCACCGTTGAAATGTCCTCAAAGTTATTCGTACAGATCTTGAGTTAGTTAGAAAATAGTGACTTTCCAATATATTTGATGTGAGTTCCGGACTTCCATCGTCATCGTGCTTGACACAAAACTGTATAAGTGTGTCTGCTCGGAAAAGAATAATGTTACCAAATGCCAAAATCCAAACCCGAAACAAACAAACCAAACCCTCCAGAGTTTGTATTTCGTGAGTAATGCGTAGAAAACAGAAAGAGTAAGTAATCACCATGAGGAACTCTTTAACCACGAATTAGAGAAAAAACGATAATTAAAATAACGGTAAAGTATCAGTTAAAGTTGGCAACTCATTTTCCAAGAGTAATGTTTTAAATGTAGATGTCGGTTGCACATTACTCATAACTAATGGGTTATATTCGTAGATAGTTATAGGCTTTTATTGTTTAAAACTATCGATAAAGAAAATCACATATTAAATTCTCTTGCCCTTCTTGTAAGGCATGTTTTTTCAGAATAATATTATAGATTATACATTAACTTCTAAAAATCAGCTTTTTGGGGTAACTTTGTAGCACTTGCTTTCTTAGTGACAGATTCTAATTTCATATTTACGCGCAGTAATCTATCCAGAAATCAGCCCTCTCTTATATTTAAAGTTTTCTCTAGAATTTTCATTTCAATTCCATTTGTTTGTTGTCATTATCATATACATACGACCGTACATCATGTATAGGTTATTCTTGTCGATTTTTTATCTCATTATTGCAATGTCAATAACACGAATTGCAAGTTTAGACTAATTGGCCCAATGGAGAATAGATAGAGTAAAGTAAATTCTTACCGCATTTGTTGTAATTTCAAAAATTATTTTGAATAATTCGATAAATCTTAGTATGCAGAACGCATACAAAATTGGACGACAGTTGAATTAGGTTTCTGCCGTTAAGAGATTTTGTTGGGAAATGAAATGAATTTTAACAAAAGAAACGTAATTGTTTACAAACCAGCTGAGGTTTCTGAAATAGTTTGCATACAATAGGTGGCGTGGTGTGGCCATCATGTCAATAATCGTTTCAAATATGTTTACAAATTTCTCCACTTATTTGCTCTTTATTTCTCTAAACTTATAGAATCCCCTACTCTTCCTTGAATTTTTATGGAACCTTAATAAATTTTTGTTTACACGACGCTGATGATTTCTGATTATTGATTAATGTAATTTAGGGGACCAGCAATTAAATATTTATAAAATTATAACATTAATAGTATTTAAAAATCAATGTGTTTTTGCCTGTAAGCTCCTTATAAACTCCTGCATTGGTCATCCGATTAGGATGCAACTTTTAAAAATTATTTTTGATAGATATGAATACGTTTCTGAAGTAGATCCGCGTGTGCTAATAAATCTCAAGAAGAATAAATTTACCTTTGAAACATTTTATATCTCTGTCTGTTTGTTCGGTACAGGTTCTTATGCCGCTTATTTGAAAACTCTGAAATTTTAGAGAGAAGTTATTCACATGATATGGTACATCATCAATTCTGATCAATTCATCTTTGTGCGGATCATCTGACTGGGCTGCATTATGCACTAATCAATCATCCAATCATGATGGAACCTTTATAAATTGTCGCTTTATATTTTTATCTACATATAAAGCATCTTATCTATCTGTCTATGTATTCCGTACAGGCTCTTATGATGCTTATTCCATTGTTGCGAAACTTTGGAGAGCTGTTATGAACATGACGGCGATGGTTTTAGATATAATGCTATATGAATGTATGCCATAGGCGGCTTGTGAATGGTTTGAATAAGTTGCATACGAGTATAACAGATTCTAAGACGGATTTTTTATACCACATGGGCCGCCCGATTTATTTCATTTGTTGTGTCTTATTTTATGGAAAACTCAAAATGTGCGTGTTATGTTTAGTCTCCTATAAAGTCGGTCCGAATGCGATGCAATCGTTAGATGGTGTTGTTTAAGTGTAGGCCTTAGTTTCCAAATCAATGCAATTTGTTTATAAGCAACATGGAAACCTTAGATTATTCTCAGTAGATATTTACATAACCTATAAAAATTAACGTGTTTCTGTCTGTATGCTCTATAAGCATTGTCGCACTGTTCATCCGATTGCGAAATATTTAAAAGCTGTTGTTTATGGACCAGCGGAGGTTTCTTTGAAAGTAAAATTAGTGCAAAATAGATCCGTGCGTGTCATTTTAATAAATCATTTGATGTACATACATACAAAAATCACTGCATCTCTTTCTGTGTTTTACACGTGGGCTCTTATCATTTATTCGATAACGCTGAAACTGTGGCCGGTTGTTGTTAACATGCCAGTGATTGTTTCTGATACGAGTATAGTGCGACAATTTGAATAAATATTGTAAGCAATATGTTCCGTATAGATTCTTGTAAGACTTGTTCTATTGAGCTGTAACTTGAGCAAGTTTTTGTTCATGTGCTGGTAGTGCATCCTTGTATCCTTTAAGATCTGTTTGATTCATTTCAATTCATGTGAAAATGCATGTATGTGTGTCTATATGTTGTGTTATAAGCAATTTTCTAATTTGTTTATTAAAAAACTTCATATTGTCATTGCTTAAATGTCGTTCGTGCATGTTAACTTTTCCTTAAACAATGTCGCCAAGTTGATATAATGTACTACGTGGTGTAATATATTTACAACTTGAGATACAAGCAATTTATTCCGTCCTTCAGCAGAAATTTGTGTGTGTGTTTTTTTTCCATTGCCAACCATATGGGAAATATATTGACCTGCCATAAGGTTGATTAATTAGAAATCTATTGGTATTTTAGGGGACTTCTCACTCACCATTTACCCACGCAAAGCACTCCACTCATTGAAAGTGAAGAGGGAAATGTTGATAAGAATGTGTTAGCTATAATTAAATGTTTTTCTGTTACGAGATATCGTATCCCATTGAAAACATGACAATGTAAGACACCCTAAAACAGTGGAAATGTTATCGCTTTTCCTCTTAATAAATCTCTTAAAACACATTTTTAGCTGTGAAACCTGTACACTGAAAAAAAAAAAACAAATAATTGATTGAGTGTTATCTTTCGCCTTTTGGGCCTGGGGGAGCTGCGTGAGGCGTTTACAGGCAGAATAAAATATGTATAATGAAATGAGTATAAAGATTAAATGATATCGATTTAAAAATTTCGACATTCATCCAAATTTAGTTAAATATGAAATATTTTGTAATATGTAGTCTCTAATCCCGATTTTAAAATGCCCCACGCTCACACATAGGATCGTCATATTGAAGGTATGATTCCTCCTAACCAAATTGCACACCAGACTGTCACTTTTAATGTATGCAAAGGTGACTGATGAATAATTTGAGGGTTTTACACTGCCCAGAACCGACTATTCTGTTTATTCACATATCCATTCAAACGAAAATGTGCCTCGTCACTCATTATGATTTTTTTCATGAAAATCGGGGTTGGTATGGACGAGCTGTAAATAGAAACAAATGCAAATCCTTGTGCAAAATTGTGACCAAAGGTGTTCTTTGAAGACCAAGCTCCTAAGCACGGCGTCAAATTGAGGTTGATGGATTGTTTTGAAGACTTTCTTGAGCCGATCTTGCAGTATGTTTTGGTCCATACTTGGCCCTATCAGCTACAGATCCTTTTCTTCGAAATCGTTCACTACGCGATAAATAGTGCGTCTTGTTGGCACGTTATTTCTCCCAAAAAATTCACGTAGCTTTCTCGTCGTCACAGTAATCGATGATTGAATTTGATAAAATGTTTTAACGATTAAAACACGTTGGTATATCGAATATTTTTCCATAATAAATTTGTCACGTCTCTATTTCACGACTGCCAAATATAAACTGCCAAGACTAATATTTACCAAAATGGCGGGAAAACAAAGTAGTATATCTTCCCGA